>SNQJ01S0088812.1:4829-19417 GCA_010110895.2 Picea sitchensis
AAATGGCCCCGGAAGTTAAAACCTGCTAAAAATAGTAAATTGCCAAAATGGCCAGAAAACTATTTTGAGCCATTTGGAAAAGGTGGGTGGCCTTCGATATCCACCTGGATCATCCCAACTCAGGGGTGACCCTTTGTTGATATCTTGGAGCAACATGGTCTAAGGCTGGGAGGTTCATGGAAGGTTTTTACGCAGTCATTGGTATTCTCATAAAAAGATAAGTACAAATTCTATGTTAGTTGTATGTTGTGTATCTTGTACACATGTTATAATGTTATCGTGATTTCCTGTATATATTTCATGTATGTGTTTATTTTCTCTTCCACATGAATATGTGTATGAGAATAATTCTTATGTATGTTTAAATTTCATTAGATATATATTTATATCAGAGCATGAATGTTTTCAAGTGGAATTTCCCAACCTGGTGGCTGGGTATGTTACAATATGGGTTTCAGAGCAGTTTGGTTTTTAAGTAGTGGCGTGTCCCCGGAAAGGGTGGTTGGGGGACATTAAAATATAGTATCATAGCCCATGGTTTCCACACTGAACCTATATGGGCCATGAATGTGGAATTTGGAGTCAAAATTCCACAAGGAATTGATGTATAGAGTGTGAGTAGGGCGTTGAGAGAACACCTTGGCTGTGTTCAGAAGCTTAAGATATATAACAGTTTGATAAACCATGACAGACGTGGTATTGAGATGCAAAGTTTAAACTGAGTTGTTGGATCTATTGGGAGGAGGAATATCCCCCACAATATTCATATCAAGAGGAAGTGCATGGAGGTTAAGCACATAAGTCCTTCAGACTTTTCCCCTCCGACTATTTTAAATCTATAGCAGAGAAAATTGTCAAAGTCCCAAAGTCTGGAACCAATCTGGACCATCCATTTTTTAGGGAGACGTGTCCTCATATTAAGCAATGTTCAGAGTTCAGTAGTTTGGTGGTTGTGGGGTGTTCAACAGAGAAATCGTCGAAGTCCCGAAGCTACGAGAAGAAGTCATCAAAAATTGGTATTTCGGGAGTTTTGAAGGTGAGCAGATGAGAATAGGTCAACTAAAGTGTCGAAGTTCTGAAGCATTGGAGATGACATTGACTAGTTCGGTAGTCGACAGTTCGATGGTCTTGAAAAGTGGCGATGTCAATAAATTGTTGAAGTCTCGGGTTGTTGAAGTGATGTGACATGATGACATCATCGGGTGACGTGGACTTATTGACAGTTCAACAGTTTGGAAAGTTTGAGAAAGTGTCAAAGAAACGAAATCCTCAAAGTCTTGAAGCGTTGGGTATGACTTGGCATGATGATTTCACTTGGGGCAAAGTGGACCTACCTAGGTCTACCACGTGTCACTCATTTTTTTACTTTTTATAGGCCCTTAGGACTGATTGGGACTTGACACTTGTCACTTGATGGTGGGGCCACATGTCACCACTTTGTTTTGTGACAACATTACTGCATGGGCCCCAAAAGGTTAAGAGGTTCATGATTTTAGTGTTCGGGGAAAATTTGTTGGGAGAAATTTCGGACCTCCAAAGTCCCAGAGTCTCGAAGTCCCAAATTTCCTAAGTGACATGGCCTGGTGACATCACCTGGGGTGATGTGGACACACAATATGTGTGCCACGTGTCAGTGTGTTTTATTATTTTAAAATATTGATTTTCCATTTAGATCTTGATGTGTGTCACCCCTCAAATTGGGCCACGTTTCCACTTCTAGTGTTCTGCCATGTGGCACCAGATCGTACAGTCTAGAGACTTAGCTCTCAGGAGGAAATCTATCAATATATGTTAAGTATGAAGACTTCTAAAGCTCTAAAGAGTGAATTAAATAATGATCGTTGATCATAGGGGACATTCAGTGCTAGATACCATAGTCCGGAGGAGTGGTACTCGAGAGGATACGAGTTATAGTTTTATGTGAGTCAAGAAATCCCATAGGGTCGGAGTTAATCTTGACCATTGATTGAGACATGACACATGGAGGAAGGATAGGGTCTCTGGTAATTCGACACTTTGGGAGATCTGTGAAGAAGTTCTTAGGAAAGCTTGAATCCTGGTGTTTTGTAGTAAATATTAGTCATTGGATATTAGGAATCCATGGACCATCGATCCAACGTCCTTTGCGAGTTCACCAATTTGGCGCTCCAGGGGATTTGAAAGTTCAAAGTTGAAAAAAACATCGAATCTTGGAGTCCCATATCTCCTATCCACCGTAGATCCAAACAAGGAATAAGGATTGTTGATCTGTATGTCCTCTGAGTATTTGGAGAATTGACGTTTGGGGAAAATGTGTTGTAATGGAGGAATATCCTTTGAAGCCCCAAATTTCTGGACCTCTAGAGGCCCAAAGCACAGGATAAGCACCTAGTTGCTATCATTGGGTCACAACCCCTGGTCACATAAATTTGGGGGCCAAAGGAAAGGGGCTATCGTTTGAAATTTTGTTTTAATAATAGAAAAGGGCTTAGAGAAAGAGCCTGTGACTTTCTTGATGTGCAGACCTACACCTAGGAAAGTTAGGGAGGCTTGTAGACCTAAAGGAGGGATTCAACACAGATCCAAGAGCCAATTTGACTCTGAGTTGGAAGAATCAATATATTGGATTGTATCACTGAAAGGAGAATTTGTTCAAATATCAATAACTTCCTTCTCAAAACTCATAATTGAGCATGGAAGCAACCATTGGAAATGTCTTGAATGGTAGAAGATAAATGTTCACCTAGAAATTGGATCTAAACTATCGATTTCTCAGGAAATCAAAAGAAAATAAGTCTGATATATATTAATGAATCATAATGGTTCATGTTTTCATGAAATTATTAAGAATAGTTATCTTGACAAATTTCTATTGGTTGCACATTTTTGCAAAATTAACAATTTTTAGGTCAAAGTTAGCACTGAATCCAGAGTGATGGAGGATACATAGGTAGTATACAACCAAGAAGATGAAATTAGAGGTTTGAATTTACATTTGGGTATGGAAGGAACCAACTCCAATGGACATGGAGGAGGAAAGGAGGAAGACATAAATCTAGTTGAGACCATCAAAAAATTGCAGATAGATGTCCAAAGCCACAAGGTTGATAATGAGAGGCTTATGAAGGCTAAGGAATAGTAAGAAAACTTCAATATGAAGTTAATGAAAATCCTAGATAGAATTGAAAAGAAGTTGGATAAGGAGAGTGGCTCTGACAAATCAGGAATCCAAGGGACTCCTGAGAAGAATGGAAGATCAATGAGTGGTAGCAGACATCACCATCACTCCCGAAATCATTCCCATAGGAGATCACATAATATCTCAATTCCATCCCCTATTAGGAAGCATAGGAGATCTGGGGTTGATGCATTGAAAGGAGAAATGAATAAGATCAAACATCGTACTTTTTATGGAGATCACAAGAAGGATGAATATGTTTAGACATGGCTTCTAGGAATGAGGAAGTACTTCAAATTGAATAGCTATTCTTCCCATATAGAAGGAATAATTTCCATCTATCAGCTGAAAGGAAAGGCATCCATGTGGTGGGATCAACTTGTGCAAGTGAAGCACCTCAGAGAGAAAAACGCGACTTAGAAGGAATTCAAGAGGCATTTTGAGAAGAAATATATGACCAAGAGGTATTATGACAAAATGATGAAAGTGTTATTTGAACTCAAACTGGGAAGCATGACTATTGATGAATATGAACTAATGTTTTTAGATTTGTTTAAGTATGTCTCCTTCATCAAGGGTGAGATAGTGAATATTCAGAGGTACCTGAGTGGGCGTCCATCTTTCATCAGTGATAAAATCCAATATGATGATCCCAAGACTCTAGAAGAAACTATAAGGAGAGAAAAATTCTTATATGATCAGGAAAAAGGAAAGCCTACTTTCCAGAAGGCTTGGGAGGACAAGAAGAAGTTTAATAAGGAAAAAAAGCAGAAGGGGAACAAACCACCCTTTTTTCATAGACATTCCCCAATGACAACCATCTTTTAGAGAACATAGAATGGATGAGGTAGGTGACTAAAGTCCAAGAAAGACACCCATTCAATGTTGGGGTTGTAAAGGAGACCATAAGTATACAGATTGTCCTCTAAAAGGTGACAAAGTGAGAGTTTTCCACAATGTACAACAAGTCGAAATAGTGGATGACATGGTAATAAGTGTACCAAGGATCTATGCAACCATAGACAACAAGCATGTAGATTTTGAATCACACATGATTGAAGTAGACGGTATGATCAATAACCATGCCTTTACTATTTTGATAGATTAAGGAGCTAGTCATAGTTACATACATCCTAAATTTGTGGAACTAATTCTTTTTCCAAGAAGAAAGCATGATAAATCTTGGTTGGTACAACTGGCTATAGGATCCAAGAGAAACGTTGTTGATCTAGTTAAATCATGTTCAGTGGACATGAATAGGTTAAGTACTAAGGCATATTTGAACATCCTCCCATTGGGTTCATATGAATATATAATTGGTATGGATTGGTTGGACCAACACCATGCTATCTTAGACTGTCATAAAAAGGAATTTACTTGCCTGGATGAGGTGGCGAACCCAAGAAAAATCCAAGGAATTCCTAGTGCATTTACTTTCTGAGAGATCTCAACAATGCAGGTGAAGAAGTGTTACAAGAAGGGCTGCCAAATATTTGTAGCCCATATGGAAGAAGAAAATAGGATAAGGTGCCAAATATGGATGATTATCTAGTCCTAAAATATTTTGAAGATGTGCTCAAAGAGATACTAGGACTACCCCCATAGAGAGAGATTGATTTCTCTATAAATTTGATGCATGTAGCAGCTCCGGTATCAAAGACACCCTACATAATGAGTACACTTGAGCTAAAGGAGTTGCAAATGCACCTTGAAGAGATTCTGAAGAAGGGTTATATATTCCCAAGTGTGTCACCTTGGGGTACCCCAGTCTTGTTTTTGAAGAAGAAGGATGGGACATTGAGATTGCGCATTGATTTCAGAAAATTGAACAAAGTAACCATAAAGAACAAGTATCATTTCCTAAGAATCGATGATCTCTTTGATCACCTAAAAGATGAAATGATATTCTCAAAGATTTATCTTAGGTTAGGATATCATCAAGTAAGGATTAGAGATGAAGACATCATCAATACCGTCTTCAGAACAAGTGATGGTCATTACGAATTCACACTGGTGACATTTGGGTTATCAAATGCACAAGTTGTTTTTATGTGCTTGATGAATGGTATTTTAGGGGAATACTTATACACATTTGTCATTGTCTTTTTGGATGAAATCTTGTCTATTCCAAGTTAGAATAAGAACATGAGAATCATTTGAGGATGGTGTTACAAGTGTTAAGACAACACCACCTGTATGCCAAATTGATCAAGTGCTCATTTTATCAAAACATAATTCACTATTTGGGGCATATCATATCCAAAGAAGGGATATAAGTGGACCCTAAAAATATTGAGGCCATTAAAGGATGGAAATCACCTAAGAATGTGACATAATTCAGATCCTTCATGGGTGTAGTTTGATACTATAGAATATTCATTGCAAGGTTTTTGAGAATCGCTCACCCAATCACTTCCTTGAAAAGGAAGGGGGTGAAGTTTCAATGGACAACAGAATGTGAAAAGAGCTTCCAACAATTGAAGAAGTTATTAACCAGTGCTCCAATTATAAGGATTTCATATCCCAATGAATATTTTGTTGTTTTTAGTGATGCATGCAAAGAAGGACTTGGTGGACTCCTTAGTCAGAATGGATTTGTGATATGTTTTGAATCTAGAAAACTAAAAGAGCATGAAAGGCTCTATTCCACTCATGATTTGGAGTTGGCATCCATAGTGCATGCCTTGAATAAGTGTAGGCACTACCTCATGGGAAATAGGTTTGAGTTGAGGATAGACCATAATGGTCTAAAATACTTGTTTGATCAACCAACTTTAAATGCTAGGTAGAGCAGATGGTTTGAATTCCTCTGGAACTATGACTTCGATATTAAGCACATCAAAGGAAAAGAGAAAAACGTGGTCGATGCACTCAGAAGGAGAGTGCATGAATTGCATGCTATAGCCATTATCATGTATCAAACTGATCTTAAAGGAAGAATGTCTGAGGATCAAAAAGTTGATTTGCAGTACATGGAATTGTTAACAAAATTGCAGCAAGAAAAATGCAGTAGAAAATTGAAGATTATGAATTGGGAATTGATGGAATTCTCTTGTACAAGAATAGAGTTTATGTACCCAATTCTCCTAAATTGAGGAATACGATTTTAAAAGAGATGCATAATTTACCTTATGTTGGACACCCAGGATATCAGAAAACAGTTTCAGTAGTCAAGAGCCAATATTATTGGCCAAGCACGAAGAGGGAGTTTTTTTAATACATTGATAAATGCTTGGAGTGTCAAAGGGTCAAGGCTGAGCATAGAAACCCAGCTGGATTGTTGCATCCATTACCCATTCCTAAGTGGAATTGGGAAGTGGTGATAATGGATTTCATCATCAAATTTTCTAGAACGAGCAAGCAACATGATACTATAATGGTGGTGGTGGAAAAGATTACCAAAGATTCCCATTTCATTCATGTGAAGGTTACTCACAAGGAAAACAATGTTGTTGATATCTATATGAGGGAAGTAGCATGATTTCATGGCATACCCAAGACAATTGTGTCTGACAGAGACCCAAATTTTACCTCTAAGTTCTGGAAGGGGTTATTCAAAGGGTTCAGAACAAATCTGAACTTTATCACAACTATCACCCAGAGTCGGATGGTAAAGAAAAAAGGGTGAACCAAGTGATAGAGGATATGCTAAGGATGTATGTGATGGAAAAACTATATAAATGGGAAGAATATCTACACTTGGTAGAATTTTCCTACAACAATGGGTATCAAGAATCACTAAATATGAGCCCATTTGAGACACTTTATGGCAGAAAGTGAAACACATCAGTAAGTTGGGACAACCCAGCTGAAAGAGTAGTGATTGGGTCATAGTTTCTCAGAGAAATGGAGGAGAAAATGTTGAAGATTAAATAGAATTTAAAGGCTTCCCAAGATAGGCAGAAAAGATATGTTGACAAGAACAAAACTCGCAAGGAATTTAAAGTGGGTGATCATGTTTTCTTGAAGGTGAAGGCCAACATAAGTTCCTTGAAGTTGGGAAATTGTTCCAAGTTGGCAGCTAGATATTGTTGGCCATTTGAAATTCTAGAGAGGATTGAACTAGTAGCTTACATTCTTTCATTGCCTACATCTATGTCTATACATAATGTATTCAAAGTATCATTTCTTAAGAAATATATACCTTATGCTAATCATGTTATTGATTGGAATGTGATTCAGTTGGAGCAAGAAAGCGCTTTTCAAGTGCATATGGTACACATTTTGCACTAGAAAATCAAACCACACCGGAATTGAGCCATAGGGATTATAAAGGTCCAATGGACCTGGTACAGTCCTAAGGATGCAACTTGGGATCATAAATATGCTATGCAGGAAGAATACCCACATCTTTTTTAATATTTTGAAATTCTTGTTGATGTTATGTAAATGAGTTTCACTGAGGATAGTGAAAAAATAAGGGGAGGGGATTGTAATACCCCAAGGCCGTGCCCCTACTAAATTGTAATGATGTTTAATGAAGTTTATAGGCTGGTAAGACAAGTATTTATAAGTTGGGAGGCTTATATGTTTATTAGACCAGAGATCCTAGATGTTAAGGCCAGAGATCCTATTTTTGTATATACAATTATGTAGATTGTTAATAAAAAAATGCGTCATTGCGTGTAGACCAACCATGAAGAAAGAGTTATGGGGGACTAAGCTCCACTAGGAAGGGAAAGGGAAAGGGGGTTGAGAGGATAGGAAAAATGGGCTAAGCTTGAGGGCTTAACCGAAGGGAATATTATAATGTATTTCCTAAATTACTAAAGTTTGGGAAATAACCTCGATTATCCTAAGTTCCTTTGAGGAGAGGAACGAAACTGCAAGTGGAGAGGAAAAATCTCCTGGAGAGACAAGTTTCATCCAGGAGGCATGCAAATATGTGGGGATTTCCATCGTTGTGGGGGTTCCTTCTCACGATTCTAACCATTCTTTCCATCCTTTCCCTAGATGCACACACTCATGCACTGAGAAATCACGTAGTCAGTCTATTTCCCCCATTGTTGAACCCTATGCCATCATGAACCTATGTACCTTGTTGAGTCATCCCTTTCCTTACCTAATTTTTATACTATGGTTACCTAGTTGAATTAAGAGTTAGCAGAAGAAACATATTGTCATGCCTATGGGTTGAATAATTAGGTTGTCAGGCCTATGATAAACTCTCTCTAGGTGAGAGAGGTTGTTGGGGAATTGATTTCTCCTGGAGGCATTCCAACAGTAGTTACAAAGCTCTGAGAATTCCTAATATGGCCTATTACTGAAGCCCTGGAAAGGAAGTGGAGAAGTTGATGGACTGTGGAACAGTGAAGGTGTATATTCTCGGGGTGGGACAGGCATGTGGGGAATGAGATTCTATGAGCAGTGGGCATACATAGGCTCCTTGGAGGGAATCCTTCCTATTGCATTGTGTAGTTTTCCATAGACGTAACCTAGCCTAGTATTTCCTTTCCATGGGTGGAGTTTAGTCCCAGATCGGTTGTGACCCACTGTTTATATCTTAGAGTAGCGTGCTATAAGGTTGGGAGGTTTGTGGAATTTATGCACACATTCGGTGGTATTCTCATAAAAATATAAGTACCAATTCTATGTTAGTTGTATGTTGTGTATCTTGTACATGTGTTATAATGTTATCAAAATTGCCTATATATATTGCATGCATGTGTTTATTATCGCTTCTGCATGAATATGTGTATGAGTAGAATGTTTATGTCTATTTAAATTTCATTAGATATATGTATATCAAAGAATGAGAGTTTTCAAGTGGCGTTTCCCGACTTGGGTGGTCGGGTATGTTACAATCTGGGTTTCAAAGAAGTTTGGTTTTGAAGTAGTGGTGTGTCCCCGACAAGGGTGGCAAAGGCATGTTACATAAAAGACAAAGTGAAGACCATGCACAACATCTAAGAGGATACAATAGCAAAAGACATGGAAAGAATATATGAATCCTTAGATGATAGATAAGAAGAGTACCAATCCAATATCATTGAGGTGGAAGGTAAGATCATTAATCATCCTATTGATATTTTAATTGATTCAAGAGAAAATCATTGTTACATTGATCCTAAAATAGTGTATAGATTACATATGGAGAAAATTAATCTTGAAAAATCAAGTTTGGTTCAACTAGCCACTGAAACCAACAGGAGAATCCATGATATGGTGATAGGTTGTTCCATAAGTCTTAATGGTGTGAATACTAATGTTGATATAAATAATATCATTGGGGTCTTATGATATTCTAATTGGAATGGATTGGTTGGGAAAGAATAATGTTGTCTTAGATTGTCATAACAAGACATTTACATGCATTTATGAAGAAAGGAAACAGATCACTATGAAAGGAGTTCCAAGACTCATTTATATAAGGGATATTTCATACTTACAATTAAAGAGATGTTTCATGAAAGGATGTCAATTGTATGAATCCCATGTGGAGGAGCCAGGAAATACAAAGGGGTCAAGACTTGAAGCATTTTTGGTACTACAAGAATTTGAATATGTATTCCAAGAAACATCAAGGTTTCCACCAAGGAGGGAGATAGAATTCTCTATTGATTTAGTACAAGCAGTTGCCCCAATATAAAAAAAACCTTACATAATAAGTACATCAGAATTAAAACAATTACAAATATAGTTGGAAGAATTGTTGAAGAAAGAGTACATACATCCAAGTGTTTCACCTTGGGGAGCACTAGTACTCTTTGTCAAAAATAAGGATGGAACATTGAGGTTATGTATCGACTTTAGAAAGCTAAACAAAGACATGGTAAAGAAAAAGTACACTATGCTCAGAATTGATGACCTCTTTGATCAACTAAGAGTGGAAAATATATTTTCCAAGATAGAATTGAGATCAAGATACCATCATGTAGGAATCAAGGAAGAATACATAAATAAGACAACCTTCAGAACCAAGTATGGACATTATGAATTTGTAGTGGTGCCATTTGGACTATCCAATGTTCCCACTGTCTTTATGTGCTTAATGAATGGCATATTCAAAAATTATTTGGATAAGTGTGTCATAGTATTCCTGGATGACATACTTATATATTATAAATAAAAGGAAAAGATTGAAAATCACCTAAGATTGGTAGTGCAAGTGTTGAGGGAATAACAGTTGTATGCCAATCTTATTAAGTGTTCCTTTTACCAAGAAAAGATCCATTACTTGGGGCACATTATTTCATAATAGGGTATAGTAGTGGATCCATAGAATATTGAAGCCATTAGAGGATGGACAACACCCAAGAATGTTTCAAAAGTCATATATTTTATGGGATTAGTTGGTTACTATAGAATATTTATAGCAGGGCTCTATAAGATTTCTCATCCAATCACTTCTATGCAAAAGAAGAGAATTAAATTTGAATGGACAATTGAGTGTGAAGAGAACTTTAATTTGTTGAAAGAATTACTTACTAGTGCACCTATTTTAAATATTATTGACCCAAATGAAATTTTTTTGGTATGTACATATGCAAGCAAGGAATTGGGGGAGTCCCTATGAAAAATGGATATGTCATTGGTTATGAGTCTAGAAATCTTTAAAAACATGAGAGGAATTATGCCACACATGACTTGGAACTTGTTTCCATTGTTCACTCATTGAAGATGTGGAGGCATTATCTCATGGGGAAGAGATTTGGATTAAGAACAAACCATAGTGGTTGTTGGCCCTCGACCAATGTTTGGAGAAACTTGGTCATGTTTGACCATTTTTGGGACTTCGACAGGCTGGTTGAAGATGGAGTGCCCAGGAGAAAAGGTGACCATGGGATCTCACTCCCTTTTTTGGGATTTTTGGGTTTTAGGGTTTATGTAACGGGCATGGGATGTCAACCCATGGGTTTACCCATGCTTAGGCCTCTTTTGTAATGTATAAATAGGGAGCTAAGCAATGTAAGACGTGTAGTGGATGTGTGTGGCTTAGTGCAAGTATTTGTAATCAGCTTTGTACATACTGTGTGTTAAGAATTGCAAAGCTAAGTGCAAGTGTTTCGTAAGTGATTTGTGCACAAAATGTGTAAAGGATTGGTGTTGGACATAAATCAAGGAATAAGGATCTGGAGAGGTGTGCGCAGACCTCCTGTCATATGCGGAGTTGGTTTCATGGCTCTTTGCATGCAAGAATATTGGAAGAAGCTAATAAAGAAGAAGAAGAAGAGTTGGTGGACATAGCCCCACACTGGGGTGAACCACGTATATTATGTGTTGTGGTTGCTTTATGTGATGTGGTTGATATGTTATTGATGTGATCTATGCTTAGTGCTATAATATTTATGTATGTTAGATGCATCTGATGTAGTAGATTGGTGCCTTATATGTGAATTAATACTAGATCTACTTTGATGTTATGTGCTGAATGGTTAGATATATTTAGATCTTGATGAATACTGTGTTGTTATGTAATTAGGGTTTTTACCTGCGATTTGAATAAGGGTCAAAGACTAATGAATGTTAATTTCTAAGTTCTCTGTTAAGTATTGTGATCATAGATCTGTGTCCCATCTAGGTTGTAGACACTTGAGTCCTGCAAACCCCCTGCCTCTACCTCGTGTGAGACTTCATCTACTTCACTGGTGTTTTTGAAAGGGTCGGTAGTTAGGGTTTTTTTGGTGCATTGTTGAAGCATTGAACCATGGGTCTGCCCCCATGCCATCAAATGGTTTTTTTATCGGGACATGACACTATGATTGCTGGGAACTAAAAAAAAGAGAAATATTTGTGCGTAGATCTGTTGTGATAGTGCACAGTATTATACTTGACTTGTAAATCTTTGTGCTAAGAAGGGATTCAAATCTGAAGAAAAGAGGTAAGATCTTAAATCTTTGTGCTCTGATAACGGTAAGATAAGTTAAATTTTTTGTTTTGAAAGAATGGATCTAGGTATGTTTGATAGATTTCTCACTAGTCTTAAAACTAGGGAACAACTAGAAGAAAGAAGATTTGATATGAATAGATCTGATAAATTTAATGAAAGATATGTTATTCCTATGCATAGAAAGAATTTTTGGACTAACAAGTGGATGCAGGATCCTAGAAAGAATTTTTTGCAGGTCCATCACTATGATCCCAGTGTGCAGTACAGGAAAGGTTGGGGATTTTTTAAAAGAAAGAGGGGATTGACTCTTTGTTATAGTTGCAGAAGACTGAGACATATTTCTAAGTAATGCCTTGGTATAGATCCTATTTGTATTTGTTGTAAAGATGTTGGTCATGAGGTTTTGGATTGTCCTAGAATGATTGCTAAAGTTGAGAAGATGAACATGAAACAAGAAAACCATGAAGAAGGTCAAGAGACTAAGAATATACTAGAAAACCAGAAAGAATTAGAGGCTATATTATTGCAGATGAAAGAAACACTGAATGATCATAGAGACATCATTTTACCAGATATCTTAAAAGAGAAGCAATTCATAGAAACAAGAATAAAAGACTTCAACATAGACTGTGTATTGGATGCAGAAACACAAGTGGACATTATTCTAGAAAGTACCTGGGAAATTTTGGAAAAGCCTGCTATGATTCCTTCATTGGGAGGAATAGGATTGTTTAAATGAAAGATGTTAACCCTATGTGGAATAATTACTCGTACCTATGAGTACTCATGGAACACCAATAGAACAAGAATTTGAGGTCATTAAGTTTGTTGAGAACAACACTCCTTTTGCACTTTTGTTAGGAAGGAATTAGATTGAGAGAGATCAGATCCGAAGGAAATAAGAAGAAGAAGCTATAGAACATAAAAAGAAAGAACTAAGGAATTTCATGGCTAGGAGAATAGCACACTTAATAAAAGAACATGAGGACAATTTGAAGCAACTGAGGGCCAGAGACCTGGATATCAAAGTTGAAAGAACACAAGAAGGCTTAAAGAAATTATCCATGCAGAAGAGAAGAGAACCTACTCCATAAACAATAAGAGAAGAAGTATTACCTGTTGAAATTACTAAGACAACTGAGAGTGGGGGGGTGAATCAGTTGTTACTGTGTTTAAACAATATTAAGTCTATTAAATTATTTTTAATCTTCTCCAAGTGACCATCAATATTATACAACATATGGAAAACATAAATAATGAGCATCAGTCATACATAAGATATACCCAGATATAGATTTTCATGAGGAAACCAATAAAGGGAGAAAACATCTTCTTCTTCGAAATGATACGCATTCTTTTAAGTTTTGTACATCATCTATAATTGAGTACCAATTTAATGTGAGGCTACTACCTCTGTTTTAAGATCTCCAACTTGTTTGAGAGAACCAAATCTCTGATTTCTCTAGCACCCACTAGAAGGAATCATCAACTCCCTAAATGTTCCAGCACCAATTGGATTTATACAAGCACCAACTTGTATACAGAAAACTCTTTGTTTTCCCGAGCACCACCCTGCCACCCTGTTTTCTAGCCACAACTAGATGGAAGCTTCAACTTCCAGTATTCAAACACCAACTTGAATAACAGAGGACTATAGTCCTCCCTAACACCACCCTACCTCAGTGATTATAAATAAATGACCGAATAACCAACAATACAGATATATCAATTCTTACCATTTATTCATTGTTCTACAATTCTTCTTTGCTTCACTATTCTTTTGCTCTGTTCATAATTGGCTTGACTTGTTGTCTCTTTCTATCTATTCTTTCTCTGTTCTTCTCATGCTCTTTGATATGTGCACATTCTATTTTCTTCACCTATTATGTTTCTTTCAGCTTTTGTTCCTCATCTCTGAGTTTTCTTCACATTGTGCATACTGTAATTTTACCTTTCTACAGTTCAAATCATTCTTCAGTTAGAAAAATAACCGTACACAGTCACTGCATATTCCTTTTTATCCACACCGACCTCTTCAGTTACACCTTAAATATCCTTGGGAAAAAATGCCTCAGCAACTGAATCACCAACTGTTCAAGAATCATGATTCATTTCAGCTAACTAAATCATAACTGAACAATTAATCATGAGGTGGAATAATATCCCTTCAATCAAATTCCCAATTCACCATCACCATTAGATTACATCTGCAGGATCTTTCATTTATCCCATGTGCCCAATGACTATGACCATTGTTGTAGGAAAATCTCCCTGCGGACAGGTAGATCACCTCTAAGGCTTGACCTTAACCCTAGACAGAAAAATTCTTAACGTGGACACTGACTTCCTTTCAAATCTATCTAAACTAATGCATGATAAGGGAGGATAACAGAAGTACCTTTTAATCGACGTTTGTCCCTGCGCGCCCCGAGTTGCGCTCCAATCCTTTGCTCCTCGATGAGGTCTGTGGACAAAACAAGATACGACCACTTCCTACTCTATTGACATTAGCTTGAAAATAGATCTATCAATAAATGACAAGTTCATGTAACATCAGACACAAACTAGAAAGAAACAGGCCAAGCGTGTCATATTAATGAG
>SNQJ01S0088813.1:0-16579 GCA_010110895.2 Picea sitchensis
ATTCACAAGTTTTGTTTTTACTGTAAAGTGAAATTCTAAATAAAAAAAATATTTTTGTATGCCGAAAGTTGAAGAACTTGTGAAAATACAGTTTTTTTTGTCATAAAACAAGCAAAAGTGTTACCCATCTTCATGATTTTACCCTTGAGCATATTGAATATCTATAGGTGTCTGAGGTAACCAAGGATATCTAAGCCAAATTTATGAGGGAAGGTGAAGAAAAGAAGGCCAAAATGCAAGGAAGGAGAGGTTCCAAGTAGTGACACCTGGAGGAATTGCATAAATCACATTGAAGAACATTGTGTATCAGTTTCAGATATTTATACATTACAGGTTCAAATTTATGATTGCTTCAAGTTAGGGTTGTTGACTAATCCAAAACTAGGCATGTGAGACTAAAGAAAAGTTTGATGAAAATGATAGTCTCTTGTTGTTAAATTTAAGGAAGGTTTGCAAGAATGTGATCATATACACTAGGACTATTACAAAGCTACAAAGATTTGGATGATGAAATTGATGAGGGATAAATTATAATATTCAACTGTTAGATCTAAAAATTATAGTCATAATAAAAGAGAGTCTCTATAGATTGTTGCGATATTTCATTTCTTAAAACATAAGTTTAATAATAGATACATTGTTGTAGTACCAATAACTCATTATCATTCCCTTTCTCATGTTTAAGGAACATACTCCTAAACAATTGTCAAATTGACATATCAAATCTTGATAAAAAATGAAAAATAGTCAATAGGAAATATAACAAAGTTATTCACAAGTTTTGTTTTTTACCTGTAAAGTGAAATTCTAAAATAAAAAAAAATATTTTGTATGCCGGAAATTGAAGAATCCTAGAAAATACGTACTTTTTTGTCATAAACAAGCAAAAAGTGTTACCCATCTCATGATTTTACCCTTGAGCATATTGAATATACATATAGGTCCGAGGTAATCCAAGGATATCTAAGCCAAATTTATGAGGGAAGGTGAAGAAAAAGAAGGCCAAAATGCAAGGAAGGGAGAGGTTCCAAGTAGTGACACCGAGGAATTGTATAAATCACATTGAAGAACATTGTGTATCGGGCCAGATATTTATACATTACAAAAGTTCATAATTTATGGATTGCTTCAAGCTAGGGTTGGTTGACTAACTAAAAACTAAGGCAATGTGAGACTAAAGAAAAGTTTGATGAAAAATGATAGTCTCTTGTTGTTAAATTTAAGCAAAGGTTTGTAAGAATGTGATCATATACACTCAGGACTATTACAAAGCTACAAAGATTTGATGATGAAATTGATGGAGGGATTTTGGTTGAGGCCATGCGTTATGCCATTATTGAGACAAGTAGTTGATGAGTTGGTACATACACGAGGTGTATAGTTGATGATGTTAGTACACATTGGATGAGTCATGGTTGATGATTAGTTGAAACATGATTGGCGCTGATAATTTGGTACATGGTTGGTTGTAACTTGTTTATGGTACAAAGTTGATTACAAGGTTTTGTACAGGCTCATGGGCATTTGGTTGATGCACTTGTTTCATGGTACGCTTTATCACAAAGTTGATGCATCATCTCGATTTATTGGTACAAAGTTTACGCAGATATCCTACGTTGATAGTGTAGCAAAGTTGGTTCCATCATTATACTTCTAATTTAGGGCGGTGGCGATGGAGCAAGGACAGTGGTTGTGTTTCTATAACATAGTTGTATCCTCCTGTAACTAGTGAATTGGGGAGTTGGAACTTCCCCTCGAAGCTAGCCTCCTCAAAACTAGTTGAGCCTCCCTTCCAGCTTGTAACCTGAAAAACAAAGCAGTTTATGCTTCTAATGAATGTAATTCTTCAAGACATAAGGAAAGACTTGTTTTCTCCCAATTTGGTTTCCACATAAAAATAATTGTGTAATGTGTGGATCGCTTATTTCATCACCATTTTGATAATAATTCTATATTGATATAACATTTGAAGAAAATGATTATAATTATGCTATTATTTATTCAATTCTAATCTCAAGAAAGAATCCAACAATTTGTCGATGCATTCCTCAAAATCAGTTTAAATCCAAAGTAGATCATGCTGAGAGTACCAATCAGGAGTAAAATGGAATACCACACTTGATGGACAAAAGTATGCATTCTGGAGCATAAGGATGAATACATATATATAGGCATTGTGGATTCCAAGCTCTATAATCAATTGTATATATGGATACACAACACCAACAAGCTCCAAGTATTCAACAAATGACAAAGCAAAGAAACTTGGTCAGAATAATTCCAAAGCCAAAATGCATACTTTTGAATGGTCTCCCCTGATACAAGATTCACCCAAAGTTGCACATTGTAAATTCCATTAAAGAGATTTGGGACAAGCTCTCAAATATTTAAGTGAAGGAGATTCAAAAGTCAAAGTGAACAAAGCTTCAACCTTACAGAGATCACGAACAACTAAAATGAAGGAAGACAAAGATATCGCGAACTCCTATTACGAGTCAATAAAACAAATGAATGCAATCATAGGATTGGGAGAATAAATCAAGAATCTATAATTGTTCAGGTACTAAGATCTCTTCAGATGAGATTCAACCTTAAGATATCAACACTTGAAGAAAAGATTGATCTAAAATCAATAAGCATGGACGAATTCATGGAATCTTCACAGCATAAGAGATGAGAATTGAAATTGTGGAAAATCCAGATGTAAAAGAATTGAACTTCAAAGCATCCAAAAGATTCTAAAAGCAAAGAAAAGGAACAGAAGAATATAGCAACAGTAACGATGTCTCGGAAGATGATTAAGAAGACAATTTTACTCAAAAAGATCGCAACAAGGGAACCAACGGTGAGGTAGAGGTAAGATTCTTTAAATTGTTTAATTGTTAATGGTATCATCATTTTCAACAAATGTCCCCATAAGAAAAGAGAAATGATGAAGGCTACTCAAAATCCACAAACATATAAAGGTAAAATAACTACAAAGAAATTTTTCAAGAAAAGCTTTGCACCAAAGAAGACATCTCATCATCGATGAAGATGGTTTTAATGTGGAGAGCTATATTCATGGCGTAGGAAGACTCTGATAAAGAAGAATCTTAAGAAGAATATGAAGAATCATACGAAGAAGAAATTGAAGAGGCGTTATTGACTCTTCGAGAAGAACAATGAGCGCCATAGAAGCTATGGTAAGAAAAAGAAGAAAAAAGAAAATTATAAGAAGAACTAGATAGAAAAAAGACACTCAAGAACGAACAAATAATCACAAATTGAAGGTTCAAAGAAGAAGATAAAAGAATTGAAGAAGTACCCAAAGAACATCTAGAAGGAAATGACAGATCATTGGAAACTGAAGAAGAGACGTCACACAAGAAAAGGATATCTAAAAGAAAATATGTAATAATAGTCAGTAAGTTCTGGATGATATTATCGCTACTGCAATCTCATCTCTTGACAAGTCCGACTTGATACAATCGACGTAAATGGATCAAGCCCAAAACAACAGCAAGAAACAAATCCAAAAACTATGCGAAACAATCAAAGGGATAAAAAGATATACAAGAAGATTACAGGGACACTCTCCAATCGAGAAGATTCAAATTTTAGAATCAACAACAGATAGACAAGCCTCAAGAAGAAGAAGGATTCATAAGAGCACCTCCCTTAATAAGATCTTCAACTACCAAATATCAAACTATATTTTTTAGTTTATGTTGCGTACAAAATAATTTTGACATAAAGCTATAAATTGCGCTAACAATCAGAATAATAACTACACTTTGAGAGCCATAATAATAAGCAATATTCAAGAAGAACTATGGAAACACGAGAAGAAGTTACAACGTAGGTTTGAATCTTTGAGCATTGAACTGGAATGCTACAAATGTTGCTACCTTTGACACATGGACAAAATTCGTACAAATGACATCCTCCCAAAGAACCCTCAATCAGACACAAACAAGAACCCCGAAAACGACATTGATAAGAAAGCAAGATCAAGATAGAAATGAAGAATGAATCGTACCACTCTACAAGCTAAAATGTAAGAACGTATTGGTATGTTGTTAGTGGATGTTCAAAACACATTACGATGATGTGTTAGAGACAATTTTCTTACATTACTGAAGGAAAGAGATGGATCGGCCTCCTTCGAAATGATAATTCAACCAAAATCATTGAAAGGCAATAACCCGAATTGGGAACAAGAATGAAAATAGAAAATGTTCTAATTAGTAGAAGATAAAGGCGAAACATACATTTTAAGTGTGAGTCAAATGCGAGCCAAGTTCATAAATTTACTTTCGATTCAAAAAGTGTGAGATAAAAGAAGGTTCAGGAAAATAGATTGCAACAACTACAAGAACTCAAGCAACATATTATACGTGTTAAGCCAAATTAAAATGAAAAGTGTTGTCTAGAAAAAGGAAGATGAAAGTTTATTAACATAAGAATGGGTCATCACACGCATTCTTTGATAACCTTGTCAAAGTCAGCAAAGAGAAGCAATGAGATGTTGATCATCGAGGGTGAATCAAGAATAGCGCACTATAACTATTCTTCAAATGTTATATCAATGTAGAATTATTATCCAATAATGAGAAGTAAGAAATAAACAATCACACACACATACATAGTACAATTGTTTTAATACTTGGAAACCCAAATTGGGAGAAAACCAATTTTTTTAATGATTTTTCTTATATGTCTTGAAGAATTACATTCATTGGAAGCACAAAACTCCTTTGTTTTCCGGGGATGCAACTGGAAGGAGGCTCCAACCCCTAGTTTCTAAGGCTAAAACTCCTGAGGGAAACTCAACTCCCCAATTCTCTGCTACAACTGTAAGGAGGCTACAACCCCAATGTTCTCCAACTATAACCGGAAGGGTGGCTACAACCACCACATTGTCTTTGCCCTCACACCTGAAGTAGAAGTGAATGATGGAACCACTATCACACTATCATTGTGAGATATAATACACTCATCACTTCACTTTATTATTTTACCTTTAAAATCTCTTAAACTAATTTTGACTACTTTGAATTTTGGGGCTTCCTAGGATGACATATGAGGGTTCCTCCAACTGTGTAAGTACATAACTCTCAAACCATGAGGGAGTTATGTGACATTACATACCACCTTAAATGGTATACCATGTATTATCCATATAGAATAGTATTGCCCTCAAATATAGTAAAATGCATACTCAAGCATCCATCAAATGAACTTTGGGTCCATTACCCAAACCTTGTGTTATGGGGATCTATAACGACCCTAGTGGGATAAATGTTTAAGAAATTATAAAGTAAAACTAATTAGGGGATTAATTGTGTTAAGGTATTAATTAAACAAATATGATTTTAATGATATTAATTATGAGTTATTAATTAATTAAGGGATATAATTTTGATTAATTAATTAATAATTTAACCACAAACTACATTTAATAACTTGTGTAATGGGTTTAATAGGATTAATGGTATATGATATAAAATGGTTACAAATACAACAAGGGATAACCCATGAACTCAGGAAGATAAAAAGAATTAACGGAAAGGATAAGAGAAATAAAATGGGTTAGGTAGGATTAAATGGGGGAGAGCTCTGAAGGAGGGATAAGGAAGGGAATATTGGATGGGGGATTATTCTACGGAGGTTGGGAAATGAATTTTGGGGAGCTCTGACGGTGAGAGAAGTGAGGCCATGGAGTAGGATTGATACAGTTGCACCCGAAAGGTCGGGATTTTAAGATGGAGGGCCGATATCCGCTGATTCCGAGCTAGGGGAGCTACCTATTTATGTGGGAGGAACGGGTTTTGGGCAAAAGTATTTATGTATATGGTCAAGGAGGTTGGGCGGACAAATGGATTATTAGTATCAAAGTTCGTGTATTTTAAATTTGGTAATCTTTTAATCGCTATAAAAAATATATATATGTGTTGATTAATTTATAAATGCTTAGGTGTTCAATTAAATGAATTATTGAATTTTGTTTTACTGAATTTACTCGCCCCTACAAGATTCTTCATATTGGATATCAATGACAACCAACCTAATCAACAATAATATCCCCCTTTGCATTGATGGAAACACTGGATGTAATATCGAATCATATCACTCATGCTCCTCTGAACCATGCATTTGTCCTCTGCGATATGATAAATCGGCCTTGTCCTTCAGATATGATAATCCTCCGGGTCATTATCAATGAATAGTATATTTCCATTCATATTTCTCCGATCAACTTATTGTCCTCTTATGGTGCTTCTCATGTACATCTTAAGACATATAAGATAAGCATTAAAAACATTCAAAAGAATTCATTTGGAGTAGAAATAACTCCAAGTCTCTTTGGCTAAGATATTCAAAGGTTTCGTGGAAGTGGTTTGTAAAGATGTTCCGCCCACTTGTTATTTTGTGCCCACATACTCAACTCATGTTCTTTTCTAACTTGTTCCCATCGAAGTGATACTTGGATTGAATGTGCTTCTTCTTGGAGTGCATCACCGAAGCTTTTTAGATACAATTCATTATTAATTTGTATTATCACAACATATTGAAATGGGCTTCTATCATACTCAACCTATATATCTCACAAGTTTGTTTCATCCAAAGAACCTATGTAAAAAATGTTTCTCATAGGCTATACTCTGTTTCGGCTGTAGATAGAGATACCGATGATTGTTTCTTTGCTTAGCCATGATACCAAACACTTCACCTGGTGAACGCTTACTCCACCGGTGTTTCATTTATCATCAATACAACTCCGGCCTAATCAGACTGTAGGTACATGATAGATATTTTTCTTTGGATACCATAATCCAAACTCTTATGTTCCTTTTGAGATATCCTAAGATCCTCTTTACTGCGAATAAATGTGATTCCTTTGGTGATTCTCGAAATCATGCCAATTCGGCATAACCCGCCTCAGACATATCCGGTTCCGATGTTGTCACATACAGAGGGCTACCAATCATTGACCTGGTATTGCCTCTAATCTATAGACTTCAATCATCATCTTTGCTCTCAACTTACAATTGGTTTGTAGGGGAGTGATAACTAGTTTGCAATCTTCCATTCTCAACCTTCTTTAACATCTATCCTGACATTCTGGTTCTTTACTCCACAAAGCATCTTCCGCGGAGGGTTTTCACCTATAAGGGGAATTCACTTCCTTGAGTTCATCCATATTTACTTTTATCAACCATGACAAAACAATAATGAGTCATATTTACATCAAACAATATTGGTCCATTACCCAACCTTTGTGCTGCTGTTCTTTTCCTCAAGGGTTGACATCAATGAACCAACCTTAATCAACAATATTATCCCCTTTGCATTAATAATGGAAACACTGGATGAAATACTGAATTATATCACCTATGCTCCTAAACCATGCCCTTTGTCCTTCAGATTCCATAAATCGCTCCTAGAACCATGTCTGCCATTTACATCCGATAAATTTGTTCCTTGAACCATGTTTTCCTGCACCGGCAATTTTCTCCTCGACCAAGTGCCCCTCTCATTCTCCGTGATCTCGACAAATATCTCCCTATTATCAATGGCAAGGTATCTTTCCATCCCATCGCTTCCCATTAAACCGGTTCCTATTGTGCTTCCTCGTGTACATCTAGCACATATAAGATAAGCATTCAAAAATACTTCATTTATGGAGAAATAACTCCAAGTCTCTTTGGAAAAGATATTCAAAGGCTTCCTGGGGAAGTGGCTTTCATAAATACATTTTCACTTGTTCTTTGTGCCCATACACTCACAACTCTGGTGTTCTTTTCTTCAACTTGTTCTTGTAGAAAGTGATATTTTATTGGAACGTGCTTCGGCCTTGGAGTTCATCATCGGGTTTTTGAGATATTGATGAAAAATGTATTATCACAATATATTGAATGGGATCATCATACTAACCCTCAGAGTAATCATTGTTTGTTTCATCCAAAGAACCCGTGTACAACATGTTTGAACATACTTCTGCCTCTGTTGTAGATATAGATATCGATGATTGTTTCAACCATGATACCAAATATTTCATCTATATAGAACGTTGTTCCACCGGTGTTTCATTTCAATATCATTACAACTTCCAATCAATCGTGTAGTACCAGTGATAGATATTTTCCTTTTGGATACAATAATCCAAACTCTTATGTTCCTTTGAGATATCTTAAAGTCCTCTTCACTGCTAATTGTTACATGTGTGATTCCTTTGGTGCTACTGAAAATCATACCCCGTCCAACTACCCCATTACATCCTGTCCGATGTTGTCACATATAGTAGGTTGCCAATCATTGACCTATATTTCTCCGACCGTAGACTTTTGAATCATCATCTTGTTCAACTACAACCTGGTTTGCATGGGAGTGATAACTGGTTTTCTATCTTCATTCCAAACCTCTTTATCATTCCCATATACCTATTTGAGAAATAAAAATTAATTGGTTTCTTTTGACGAAATGGAATGGAATGGAGGAATGGATGGATGGATGGAATGGAAGGAGGAATGGAGGAATGGACGGAGGAATGGATGGATGGAATGGAATGGAAAGGATGGATCGGGAATGGAAGGAATGGAATGGAATGGATGGATGGATGAGGATGGAATGGAATGGAGGAAGGAGGAGCGGAATGGACGGACGGATGGAAGGAATGGATGGACGGATGGATGGAAAGGACGGATGATGGATGGATGGAATGGATGGATGGATGGATGGACGGAATGGCAATGGAATGGATGGATGGATGGAATGGAGGAAGGGATGGATGGAATGGATGGAATGGATGGAATGGATGGAATGGATGGAAGGAATGGATGGATGGATGGACGGAAATGGAGTGGATGGACGGAATGGACGGATGGAGCCGGACTATGTAATGCGCAAAAGGCTTGGTCAGTGGCATGGTTTCAAGTAGCCAAAGGAATCACATGTATTAGCAAAGAAGAGGATCTTCAAATATCTCAAAGGAATGTAAGAGTTTGGATTCTCAAGTATCCAAAAGGAAAAGATCTATCACATTGCCTACACATATGCGACAAGGTGTTGTATTGATGACCCATCGGCACCAAGCAAGGCTCACCTAGGTGTGTGCAGAGCGGTTTGCATCATGGATAATCAAGAAACAATCATCAAGATCTCTATATACATCCAAGTGCAGAGTATGTTGCAACAAAAACATGTTGTACATGTGTTCTTTGAATGAAACAAACTTTGACAGATATAATAGCACAGGTTGAGTATGATAAGCCCATTCCAATATATTGTGATAATAATAAGTGTCATCAAGATTCCGAAAATCCCAGGATGCACTCCAAGAAGAAGCGCTACTAATTCCAATCAAGTATCACTTTCTATGGGAAATGTTTGTAGAAAAGAACATCGAAAGGAGTATGTGGGCACAAATAATAAGTGGCAGACATCTTCACAAAAACACTTCCATCGAAGCCTTTGAATATCTTCGTCAAAGACTTGAGTTATTTCTACTCCAAAATGAATGAATTTTTAATGTTTTTTAATGCTTATCTTATATGTCTTAGACAACAATTTAGGAAGCACCATAAGAGGACAGCTTATCTAAAAAAAGGAGAAGCCATGGATGGAAAGATACCTTGTCATTGATGACAAAGGGGAGATTTATCATATGCAAAGGATAGAGGCATGGTTCCGGGGAGGCATGAGTGATATGATTTCGTGATGTACTTAGTAAGCCTATCAATTCCATTGTGGGAGATTATTGATTAAGGTTGGTTGTCATTGATGTCAACCCTTGAAGAAACTCTCATAACACAAAGGTTTGGGTAATGGACCAAAGATTGTTTGAATTAAATATGAATCATTATTATCTTTTCATGGTTGATAAGAAGTAACATGGATGAACTCCAAAGTGGTCCTCCCCATGATGAAAGCCCACACGGGAAGACGCTTATGCAGTAAGAGAACCCATGCTTAATTGTGGAATAATGAGATGAAGGAAATGAAGTTCATCGTGAAACTATCCCATATGGATAGTGTTTTTCATTCCATTGTGGTATGTAGAATATCACATAACTCCTCATGGTTAGAGAGAGTTATGACCATGTGGAAGTTGAGAACCTGTGCTCAGTAATGGACCAAAGTTTGTTCATTGACAATGGTATGATTTTATATTTGAAGGTACACTCTATTCTATATAGATATTAAGTATGTTATTACATCATGGAAGGAGAATGTCACATAACTCCTCACGCTGAGAGTTATGGTCTTACAAAAAGTTGGAGGACCCTCATATGTCAATCTAGGAAGCCCTAAAAGTCGCTAGTCAAAGGGTTTAAGAGATTCTAGAAGGTAAATAATAAAAGGCATTATAATTAAAATTGAATACAAAATAAAATTATTTCAATTATAAATTTAATGGAGAAATTAGAAGTGGGTTAACCCCAAAATAAGGAAAGGGGGCAAAGTCACCTAGAAGATGTTTCTTTCTAGAGGAACTAATTTGGAGAGTATAAATAAGAGGCAAGGCTCCCTCTCATCTTAATCACACTTGAGAACATTGAATATCTATAGGTTTTCTTTTAGATAACCAAGAATATACAAGACGAATGTCTTAGGGAAGGTGAAGAAAAGAAGTGAATGCAAGGAAGGATAAATTCTTTGATAGTGTTTCTAAGGTATGTTATTTTACGTGTCATCTCACCATTTTCGCTTATATATAATTTTCTATAACATCTGGGACCGTGATTACTTCGGCTCCATTGAGAAAAACATACTCCAAGACCGTGGTAAAAATTTATCTCTTGTGCATTTTTTTATTTTAAAGTTACACCCGCGGGAAAATAATAGGGATTCAGGCTAGTCCCCGAACTAGCCGTACTGTATGTTCTGTGTAAAAACATCATAACTTCTCCATAACATATCCAAATCTCTAGTGTGACCAAATGTGCTGGTTAGGGTACAAGATTTAGTATTCTATGTAATAGTTTCATATCAATCTAACTAATACTGGCTATGGGAACTCTCTACAAGGTCTCTAGAATAAGCTGTAATTCAAAGAAGGTATGTCATTTTGCTATAACTCCTTTTAAGTGAGAGTGGGTTCCGCAGACACCTCGGAGGAATTGCATTAAACACACCCAAGAACATTGTGTATCCATTTCCAATCTTTATACACAGTTCAAAGTTATGATTACTCAAGTTAGGTTTGTTGGACTAATCCAAAACTAGGTACGTGAGACTAAAAGAAAAGTTTGATGAAAATGATAGTCCTTGTTAAATTTAAGGAAGGTTTGTAGGAATGTGGGATCATACACCAAGTTCATTAGCGAGCTACAAATCACATTTGGATGATAAAATTGATGAGGGCTTTGGTTGAGGCAGGCTAAGGTTGAGTACATGGTTGAGACAAGAGTTGATGAGCTGGTACATATATGAGGGAGGTGTATAGTTGATGATGTTAGTACATATTGATGAGTCATAGTTGATGAGTAGTTGACACATGATTGGTACATACTTGGTACATGGTTGGATGCACTTGTTTATGGTATAGGTTGATTACAGGTTGTTTGGTACAAGTTGGTGCATGGTTCATGCATTTGTTTATGGTACAGGTTGATGCATGGTTCATGCATGGTTCAGATTTATTGGTACAGGTTTACAGTGGTATATCTAACAGTGATAGTGTGACAGTGGTTCCATCATTCTACTTCTACTTCAGGGTGGCAGGACGGGGCAAGGACAAGTGGTTGTAGCCACCTTCCGGTTGTAGTTGGAGAACATAGGGGGTTGTAGCCTCCTTTTGGTTGTAGCCAAAGAATTGGGGAGTTGGATCTTCCCTCAGGTTGTAGCTTGAGAAACTAGGGGGTTGGAGACTTTTTCCAATTGTAGCTGGAAAACAAAGGAAGTTGGTGCTTCCAATGAATGTAATTCTTTAAGACATATAAGAAAAAGCATTATGTGGTTTTCTCCTAATTTGGGTTTCCACGTAAAACATTGGTGTACTGTGTATGTGTGTGATTGTTTATTTCTTACTGCTCATTATTGGATAATAATTCTACACTGATATAACATTTGAAGAAAAAGGTTTATAATTACGTTATTATTGGTTCACCCTCCCTCTCAGTAATCCAACACAAACAAGCTTATTGGTCAGTTTGGTTTTTCAACAGTGTATACATTCAGATTGTAGTAGTGTATTTAACATTCAGTTTTCAGTTGAGAGCAGTGTACAGACTTGGGTTTTTAGTGGATGTTGGTGACAGGTTAGAGTAGGGTACATACATGTTTTGGGAGCATACCAATGGATTAGGAATCAGGTATACGAGTTCTTTGCTACCTCACTGGGAGGATAGCATCCCCGTTGGAGCCAATGTTATCACATGCTAATTTGTATTAATTTTTCCAAAGCATTTTGTCCTTGTGTTATCTTTTCACTCAGATTTTAAAACTTTTTCACCAGCTCTGTAAAGCGTCCATCACCTAAATCCTTCACTCGAATAATCATCCAAAATAGTCATGTCTTCCATGAGTCAAAATTGGCAAATATCCCAAACCTATATCTAGCCTTGATGCTTATCTAAATCCATCATTTCCATAACTTCATTCATTTTTACCCTTATTATCATATTCCCATTGAAAATTTAAAATATTCATTTTATTAAGCTTAAGCTCCATTATCCTATCCACAAAGTCATGTGACGAGCCTCATATGCCCAAAGTCCTTAGAAAAATGGAAAAAAGGTTTATAATTATTAATATAAATATTTTTATATTAATATTTAATCCAATATTTAATTCATGACCTCATGTCAAATCATGGGCATGAATCTCAAACTAAGTGGAAAATTCAAAGGGTGGATGAAGGGCGCATATACATTTAGGGGGTCGAAAGTAGACGAAGGTTAATTATTTGAAGTGGTCCTGAATCCAAACCATTGTTTTGGTGTTGGAGCACGTGTTCTTACATGATGCATTTCGGGGGTAAAAGTGGTGTGGGTTAAAACCACTCCTCCCAAGTTCCGAAATAATATTGCAACCATTTATTATATGGTTTGGTTTCATAAATGTGCGGCATATTTTCTAGAAGTGTGTTTCATGGAATTTCCAATAAATAAAATTGTTCTCACGATGGAAATCGAGTTTTTACAAAAGTAAAAGGGGAAGATCGAGAGATATTTTCATAGTTTACCAAGATGGTTTCCAAGACATGGTTTTCAAAACCACAAGAAACAAACCAGTAAATAGTTTTCACAGTGAAATGGTAAATTGGGCAAAACAAGACATGGTTTCCAAAACCACCGGAAGTAAGCAATAAATGGTTTTCCAAAACCACAGGTATGAATTAAAATATGGAAATTTAATTTTACAGGATAAAAAATATTTGGGAATTATTTTTATTCAAATATATTATTCCCAAATATTTAAGGAGAATATGGATAAATAAAATTAGATTTGAAAAAAGCACAAGTGACATTTCAAAGGGGATGTGGCAGTTAGTTCCTGAGCAATTGAAACTTAAAGGACGATTTTCGGATGAACCAGAATGAATTTTAAAAATTCAAAGGAGGTTATTTTCAAGCACAAAACCTAGAACATTAACCTTGTTCATTTTTCATATAAGTGTCACGGATTGGGACATTCGAAGGAATCTTGGAGCCATATTGTTCAGTTATGATTTCATGTTCAAGACATGTTTTTGTGACACGTATTTCAGCCAGATGAAAATGAATTTAAAGAAACTAAGAGAGGATTTTATTCAAAACAAGATTATCTACAAAAAAAGTTCTCATATTTTACACAACTATTACGGTTTGATAATTACAGGTGGTGTTTTGAAGCCTATTTTTTCTCCTGAAAAGCAAGGGATCAGTTAAAACGTGTCTTGTTCTATTTGTAACTTTTTCTATTTTTGGAAAGGGGTTGGAGTTCAAAGTTGTGAGCTGGAAGGGGCCTTTAGTGTTATATATTTTATTGTAAAAGAGTAGAGAAAGAGGGGGACTTTCAGCTAGGAAGGCAAAGGGAGTGTGTGTAAATTTCTCATAATGTCCTTATGAACTAATATAGTAGTACAGTGTTTTTGACAGTCGAGATTCATCATGGTGTATTCTTTAGTTTGTCTTCCTCAAGTTCACATTCATTTCACTTTTTGTATTTCTTCTAAGCATAGCTAAGAGTACATGATTGGAATTCATCCTTGATATATGCTCCTTTCATATGGTTAATGCAGTTGTTGTGTTTAATGATTACAGGTCCATAATTCACTCTATGTTAAGTACTATGTTCATTGTAGTCAATCTTATGTTATTTCTTCTAAAGTTACAATTGAGAATCCATCTTTGTTTGATTCTCTCATTTGTAATGATCTTTTCTCTTTTCTGTCTTGCCATCATCTGAATATTATTTAATGTTGAAGGACATGCTTACTTTGCCTCTGTTCCCTCAGGAGTACATTAGTTGTATTAATATTCATAGTATATATCGGGATTTGACCCCATTTCCCAATGTTTTATTCGTCTTGTTTGTCCTACCAGCCCTTTTAAAAACCTAAACAAACCTATCCTATTGCAAAATCTGACCTTTGTGTGTTCATTACCAAATCGTTTTGAGTATTTTCAGTCTCTACATGTTTGAGAGAGCCCTCTCTGGTTGGAAGGGTCAGAATCCAACCTAAAGTTGGTTTGTAGGTTACCTTGGCATTTATTTTATGCATCCCAAAGAAATTATCGAATGCTAACAGTGTGGACTCCATGTCACCATGATGTACCTAATCTCAAGGTTCCATGCACAATGTTCCTCTATCTGACATTCAAAAATTTGGTAAAAAATCATTTAAAAGAAAACCTAGATCCTGCCAATTTAGGATTCATAGTTTCATCCATAGTGTTACTCCTTATCCGAGATCCAAACTTTGTCAAAAGTTACTTTTTACAAAAATATTGGGTTTCACTCCTTTGAGATTCTCAATTCCATCTGCAAGGTTCTACCAATATGGAATTCAAACTTTGGTAAATTCCCCTTTGAAATAAATATTGAATCCCACTAATCTCTTACACATTTTTTGCCATCGTGGCCTTGCCAAAAGTGAATTTCCAATGCGACTCAACTAACATGGTATACTACTAACGTGGCTTTATCTCCAATATTTAGAACTTTGAATTTTTCAATGGATATGCTTACATAATTTTTCTGGATTTAGGGGTTTCATCAATAGATTTTGCACAAAAATGATAGAAGGATTAAGAAAAATCCCATGATTTGGATTCTCATCAATTAACTCCCAAAGGAAAAATAACTAAATCAATAAAACATTGTGCATTCAAGGGACCTCATACATCCATTCCATTTCTCACTTTCATGAATCCATTTTCCATTTGTAGGAAACCATAAAAAGATGAAAAAATTATGGGCATACAAGAAAATATAGGGGATACAAGAAAATATAAGGCATACACATTCCATTTCATTACATATTTTCATACAGAAGGATGCAATTCCATCAATTGCATAGGTGTTCATCATTATGTGTTTTATAGAGCATAAAATAAAATCACAAGAGTGACTTATTTGTCAAAAACTGTCAACAATCTAACTGACTGAAGGTGAGCATTTTTCCACCCAACCATAGGCTCAGATGCACTATTCGTCTCTACAATCTAGCCACCCCCGTGCCGAGCCATGATACCACCAAGGGAACATTCAATATCTCAAATAAATTTTAAGTGTGAAGGTCACTCTCCTTCACAAAAGCCACTAGTTGAAATCCCCTATACCCACCATGCCTAGGGCCTCCACAAGGTTTATCAGAGTCCTTCCCATATGGAATTCCTCTGTACAAGGGAGTCCCTTCACTACTAACACAATATCTCAATGTCCTCTCCTTCCAGTGTTGGTTTTTTCCATCAAGCATTAATCTCATGACCCTCTTAGCTTAGGTTGGGTTTAGGATCTCTGACCAACCACACAAGCTCTCTTCCTCTGCCTCTTTGTTTTCTCCCCTAGTGGGATCTCCCTTCACNCCCAGAAAGTTCTCAACCTACTCTTATTTTTTCCTTATGTTAGAAGGGAATCGTGGGTCAATCATGGGGTAAACAAGGTGGTACTTACTATACCCTAGTTGACAATATTTAGTTTTCCTAGCCAGTCTTCCATGCCTACATTCATTGTGGGTGGTAGGTTGTTCAACTACCAAATGCCTTTCATTAATTGATTTTCTTTGAATTTAGGAAAAGGGAAATAACTGGTTATTCCCCAAAATAATTCAGCAAGGTGGCTTGGGATTCTTTAGCATGATGAACCCCCTCTAGGCCCCCTCGCTATTCCCTCTCATGGTATCATGTCCAATATTAATGCTCCACCCTCTAGTCAACTGATTTGGAAATTTTTTATTAAATAATAATACATTTACAATGTTCACATGTTGACATGGCATGGCAATAATATGTCCATGTTGGAACAAAATCATTACTAAACATAATTTATTACAAATTAATCAGGGGATCAAAATGGGGGTGTTACATCTACCTAGCTATAGAATAAATCATTAAAACTAGAACATAACCTATTTTCCCTTCACAACTTGGTTTGTAACATGTTGTAA
>SNQJ01S0088813.1:16629-33369 GCA_010110895.2 Picea sitchensis
ACAGGTGGTTGTAGCTGAAGAACATAGGGGGTGGTAGCCTCCTTCTAGTTGTAGCCAGAGAATTGGGGAGTTGGAGCTTCCCTCAGGTTGTAGCCTTAGAAACTAGGGGGTTGGAGCCTCCTTCCAATTGCAGTTGGAAAACAAAGGAAGTTGGTGCTTCCAATGAATGTAATTCTTTAAGACATATAAGAAAAAGTATTATGTGGTTTTCTCCCGATTTGGGTTTCCACGTAAAACATTGGTGTATTGTGTATGTGTGTGAATGTTTATTTCTTACTGCTCATTATTGGATAATAATTCTACATTGATATAACATTTGAAGAAAAATGATTATAATTACGTTATTATTGATTCACCCCCCCTCTCAGTAATCCAACACAAATAAGATTATTGGTCAAGCAGTTTTCAATTTGGTTTTTCAACAATTTGTACATTAAAATTGTAGTAGTGTATTAAGCGTTTAGTTTTCAGTTGAGAGCAATGTACAGACTTGGGTTTTTAGTGGATGTTGGTGACAGGTCAAAGTAGGGTACATACATTTTTTGGGAGCATCCCAATGGATCAGGAATTGGGTATACGAGTTCTTTGCTACCTCACTGGGATGATAGCATCCCCGTTGGAGCCAATGTTATCACATGCTAATTTGTATTAATTTTTCCAAAGAATCTTGTCCTTGTGTTATCTTTCCACTTAGATTTTAAAACTTTTTCACCATCTCTGTCAAGCGTCCATCACCTAAATCCTTCACTCGAATAATCATCCAAAATAGTCATGTCTTCCATGAGTCAAAATTGGCAAATATCCCAAACCTATATCTATCCTTAATGCTTATCTAAATCCATCGGTTCCATAACTTCATTCATTTTTACCCTTATTATCATATTCCCATTGAAAATTGAAAATATTCCTTTTATTAAGCTTAAGCTTCATTATCCTATCCACAAAGTCATGTGACAAGCCTCATATGCCCAAAGTCCTTAGAAAAATGGAAAAAAGGTTTATAATTATTAATATAAATATTTTTATATTAAAATTTAATCCAATATTTAATTCATGACCTCATGTCAAATCATGGGCACGAATCTCAAACTAAGTGGAAAATTCAAAGGGTGGATGAAGGGCGCATATACATTTAGGGGGTTGAAAGTAGACAGAGGTTAATTATTTGAAGTGGTCCTAAATCCAAACCATTGTTTTGGTGTTGGAGCACGTGTTCTTACGTGAAGCATTTCGGGGGTAAAAGTGGTGTGGGTTAAAACCACTCCTCCCAAGTTCGGAAATAATATTGCAACCATTTATTGTATTGTTTGGTTTCATAAATGTGCGGCATATTTTCCAGGAGTGCGTTTCATGGAATTTCCAATAAATAAAATTGTTCTCACGATGGAAACCGGGTTTTTACAGAGGTAAAAGGGGAAGATCGAGGGATATTTTCATAGTTTACCAAGATAGTTTCCAAGACATGGCTTTCAAAACCATAGGAAATAAACCAGTAAATAGTTTTCACAGTGAAATGGTAAATTGGGCAAAACAAGACATGGTTTTCAAAACCACCGGAAGCAAGCAATAAATGGTTTTTCAAAACCATGGGTATGAATTAAAATATGGAAATTTAATTTTACAGGATAAAAAATATTTGGGAATTATTTTTATTCAAATATATTATTCCCAAATATTTAAGAAGAATATGGATAAATAAAATTAGATTTGAAAAAAGCACAAGTGACATTTCAAAGAGGATGTGGCAGTTAGTTTCTGCAGCAGTTGAGACTTAAAGGACGATTTTCGGATGAACCAGAATGAATTTTAAAAATTCAAAGGAGGTTATTTTCAAGCACAGAACCTGGAACATTAACTTTGTTCATTTTTCACATAAGTGTCATGGATTGGGACATTCGAAGGAATCTTGGAGCCATATTTTTCATTTATGATTTCATGTTCAAGACATGTTTTTGTGACACATATCTCGGCCAGATGGAAATGAATTTGAAGAAACTAAGAGAGCATTTTATTCAGAATGAGCTTATCTACAAAAAACATTTTCAAAGTTTACACAACTATTATGGTTTGATAATTACAGGTGGTGTTTTGAAGCTTATTGTTTCTCCTGAAAAGCAAGGGATCAGTTAAAACGTGTCTTGTTCTGTTTGTAACTATTTCTATTTTGGGAAAGGGGTTGGAGTTCGAAGTTGTGAGCTGGAAGGGGCCTTTAGTGCTATATATTTTATTGTAAAAGAGTAGAGAAAGGGGGGGACTTTCAGCCAGGAAGGCGAAGGGAGTGTGTGTAAATTTCTCATAATGTCCTTATGAATTAATATAGTAGTACAGTGTTTTTGACAGTCGAGATTCATCATGGTGTATTCTTTAGTTTGTTTTCCACCAGTTCACATTCATTTCATTTTTTGTATTTCTTCTAAGCATAGCTAAGAGTACATGATTGGAATCCATCCTTAATATATGCTCCTTTCATATGGTTAATGCAGTTGTTGTGTTTAATGATTACAAGTCCATAATTCACTCTATGTTAAGTGTTATGTTCATTGTAGTTAGCCTTATGTTATTTCTTCTAAAGTTACAATTGAGAATTCATATTTGTTTGATGCTCTCATTTGTAATGATTTTTTCTCTTTTATGTCTTGCCATCATCTGAATATTATTTATTGTTGAAGGATATGCTTACTTTTCCTCTGTTCATCAGGAGTACATTAGTTGTATTAATATTCATAGTATATATCAGGATTTGACCCCATTTCCCAATGTTTTATTCGTCTTGTTTGTCCTACCAACCCTTTTAAAAACCTAAACAAACCTATCCTATTGCGAAATCTGACCTTTGTGTGTTCATTACCAAACCGTTTTGAGTATTTTCAGTCTCTACATGTTTGAGAGAGCCCTCTCTGATTGGAAGGGTCAGAATCCAACCTAAAGTTGGTTTGTAGGTTACCTTGGAATTTCTTTGATGCATCCCAAATAAATTACCGAGTTCTAACAGTGTGGACTCCATGTCACCACGATGTACCTAATCTCAAGGTTCCATGCGCAATGTTCCTTTATCTGGCATTCAAAACTTTGGTAAAAATTCATTTAAAAGAAAACTTGGATCCTGCCAATTCAGGATTCATAGTTCCATCCATAGTGTTACTCCTTATCCGAGATCCAGACTTCGTCAAAAGTTACTTTTTACAAAAATATTGGGTTTCACTCCTTCAAGATTCTCAGTTCCATCTGCAAGGTTCTACCAATATGGAATTCAGACTTTGGTAAATTCCCCTTTGAAATAAATATTGGATCCCACTAATCTCTTACACATTTTTTGCCATCGTGGCCTTGCCAAAAGTGAATTTCCAATGCGACTCAGCTAACATGGTATACTACTAACGTGGCTTTATCTCCAATATTTAGAACTTTGAATTTTTCAATGGATATGCTTACATAATTTTTTTGGATTTAGGGGTTTCATCAATAGACTTTGCACAAAGATGATGTTAGAAGGATTAAGAAAAATCCCATGATTTGGATTCTCAGCAATTAACTCCTAGAGGAAAAATAACTAAATCAACAAAACATTGTGCATTCAAGGGACCTCAAACATTCATTCCATTTCTCACTTTCATGAATCCATTTTCCATTCATAGGAAACCATAAAAATATGAAAAAATTATGGGCATACTAGAAAATATAGGGGATACAGGAAAATATAGGACATACACATTCCCTTTCATTACATATTTTCATACAGAAGGATGCAATTCCATCAATTGCATAGGCTTTCATCATTACGTTTTTTATAGAGCATAAAATAAAATAACAACAGTGACTTATTTGTCAAAAACTGTCGACAATCTAACTGACTGAAGGTGATCATTTTTCCACCCAACCATAGGCTCAAATGAACTATTCGTCTCTACAATCTAGCCACCCCCGTGCCGAGCCATGATACCACCAAGGGAACATTCAATCTCTCAAATAAATTTTAAGTGTGAAGGTCACTCTCCTTCACAAAAACCACTAGTTGAAATCCCCTATACCCACCATGCCTAGGGCCTACATAAGGTTTATCAGATTCCTTCTCATATGGAATTCCTCTATACAAGGGAGTCCCTTCATGACTAACACAATCTCTCAATGTCATATCCTTCCAGTGTTGGTTTTTTCCATCAAGCATTAATCTCATGACCCTCTTAGCTCAAGTTGGGTTTAGGATCTCTGACCAACCACACAATCTCTCTTCCTCTGCCTCTTTGTTTTCTCCCCTAGTGGGATATCCCTTCACTCATAGCACTCTTTAACACATTTTCTAAGTTCCATGAGACTACAAATCTGTCTGCTCTCTCCATGTTCCAAGACTCTCTCCCCCTACAACACACACATGTGTGTCTCTGCCTTCTCCCCCCCCAGAAAGTTCTCAACCTACTCTTATTTTTTCCTTATGTTAGAAGGGAATCGTGGGTCAATCATGGGGTAAACAAGGTGGTACTTACTATACCCTAGTTGACAATAGTTAGTTTCCCTAGCCAGTCTTCCATGCCTACATTCATTGTGGGTGGTAGGTTGTTCAACTACCAACCCCCTTTCATTAATTGATTTTCTTTGAATTTAGGAAAAGGGAAATAATTGGTTATTCCCAAAAATAATTTAGCAAGGTGGCTTGGGATTATTTAGCATGATGAACCCCCTCTAGGCCCCCTCACTATTCCCTCTCATGGTATCATGTCCAGTACTAATGCTCCACCCTCTAGTCAACTGATTTGGAATTTTTTTATTAAACAATAATACATTTACAATGTTCACATGTTGACATGGCATGGGAATAATATATCCATGTTGGAATAAAATCATTACTAAACATAATTTATTACAAATTAATCAGGGGATCAAAATGGGGGTGTTACATCTACCTAGCTATAGAATAAATCATTAAAACTAGAACATAACCTATTTTCCCTTCACAACTTGGTTTGTAACATGTTGTAAAAGTATTTAGGGTTAGGGTTTTTGCATTCCCAAACTACCAATTAAGGTTAGTATTTTGGATCTTATAGAATATTCTTAAAGTACACTTGTGAGTAGTTCCACATGTGGGAGTAATGGGATCCTACGTGGAATCCACTTGGTTATATGGAGGTCAAACTTAAAGTTCATTGATTTCTAGAGGCCATAACTTTCTCATATAGACTCTATTTTCAATTTAAAATAGCTCATTAGAATATATCAACATGCATTATACAATGGATCCATATGTTATTCCTAGGAAGCCATATTTTTACTCCAAAAAAAAAAACATTTTTAAGAAAAAGACAATTTTTTTATTTTGATGCTTCCTAGTGGATTTCAATATCAAACTTTAAAATGGCCCTTACAAGTACAAAACTCTTATTCTTTACCCCGAAGAGTACCAAAAAAAAATAGATGAAATAGTATATAATGATACATTTTGGATGATACATTTTGGATGATAATTTCATAAATTCTTCACTATCATCAAGATAAATGTTTATTCTGTAAGATAGTTTAAACATAGTAAAAAATTAAATGTTACAATTAGCTAATGATTAAGATATTGAATATTACAAACAAATATTGGAAATAAATTATATATACTCTCATTTTATTTGAATGTTATTAAGTATGTTGAAGATTACATACAAATATTTGAAATAAATTATATATATTTTCATTTTATTTGAATGTTATTAATTATGTTTGACGCATCCTTATGAAATGTATTTGAAATGCATATTATTGTAAGTTTATATGTTTAATTAGTCTTTATGTTGTATGTAACAATGTCCTGATATTTAAATATTAGAACATTATTTCAACATTATACTTGGATGTTATTGTGGAAATTATGCCTAATTTATTTTTGACATTATAATATCCATAACACCAACCTTTTACTATAATTATTGGGAAGTAATAATACCTAATTTAACATCTAAATATTAAAATATTATTTTCATGATTATAATTGGACCTTTTATGGAAATTATGTCTAATTTATTTTTAACATTATAATGTACAAAATTTATTATGCCATTAACATTATAATGTACAAAATTTATTATACCAACCTTTTACAATTATTGGAAGTGAATCTCCAATTCTACATTTTTCTAATCTCAAAATATCCAAAATGGCCTAATGTTGTATTAGACATTAAATAGTTTCCTCCCTAATAATTATAAATAAAGTACTACCCAAAACATAGGAAATAACCCTTGGTACTATCTAAGGAAAATAATTAGGAATGCTTAAAACAAAAAAAAATTGAAACAAGTGAAATAGCCTAATTGAAAAATTCGATAATGTGAGCCATAAACTCTAAATATTTTCCTTAACGTGCTTTCAACCTGTAGATAGAAAAACAAAAATAAAATAAACTGATAAACACTAAACTCTAAATCTTTTCCTTAATATGCTTTTAACTTATAAATAAAAAAACAAAAATAAAGCCATAAACTCTAAACCTTTGAACTAACATGTTGTCAACCTGCAGATATTAATAATAATAGTAGTGGTAGGGGAAACTTTCTATAATAATAAAAATTACAAAACAAATTGGATACAGTGCACACAAATTAATGTAAAATGAAGCATAGTGTAATGTCGAACATATGCTTAGCTGAGTTGGAAACTGGGGCTTCTCTAAATCATATGCAGTCCATTGGTTGATATTGATTTGTCCATAACTAGTTGCTTCAAAAGCACCATGCATTTTTCTATTTATGTAATTGAAGAGGATGCATTACTTATGCTTCTTTTGTATGAGTAAAGTTCAACCAGATATGAGATACTAATTATATATGTATTATTTGTTTTCTTCCAACAATTTAAATAGATGTTGCCACGCTTACAAAAATGGGAAAGTTGGGAAGGTTCGATTATTTCCCTATTCATTGAATGGATTCACAAGGATACCCATGGAGACATTGTATTAAGCTTAACAATACTCTTAATGTTATCACATTACTAAACCAAACCCAAAGTATAACCATAGAGGTGGAACGTAGGAAGTTCTCTCAATAGAAAATATATCCATGTTGATCGTTATTTCCTTCATCGAAGGGTGATTTGTGTCATATCACTTAGAAAAGTAATGGACATTAGTACCCAAAGTATAACCATAGAGGTGGAACGTAGGAAGTTCTCTCAATAGAAAATATATCCATGTTGATCGTTATTTCCTTCATCGAAGGGTGATTTGTGTCATATCACTTAGAAAAGTAATGGACATTAGTTGTGGAGAAGATTAGTTGAGTTTGTTTCCAACCGTATGTCATCATATATATATATTTGTAATTCTCATTGATTAATTTGAATGAAGCTTGGCTTTGTTTTCCTGGTCTCCAGGTGTTGGGAGTTGGTTTTCATTTTTAATTTTTAAGTTGGTATCAGAGCCGATTGAAGGCGGATCGTTGAGGAAGATNATATATATATTTGTAATTCTCATTGATTAATTTGAATGAAGCTTGGCTTTGTTTTCCTGGTCTCCAGGTGTTGGGAGTTGGTTTTCATTTTTAATTTTTAAGTTGGTATCAGAGCCGATTGAAGGCGGATCGTTGAGGAAGATCGTTGCTTTTATTTGAATTTTGTTGTTGGAGAGCGTGTCTAGAGTGTAGTGTGGAGGAGCCCGTGCGGACGAGGTGTGAAGGAGATATCTCTCTGGTTGTGCGCGAATAGAGAGGCACGTGAATTCGAGGATTGGTTTTCGACGGACCATCTGCTGAGAGGGCATAGAGCATCCAAATCATCGTGAAGAACGTTGCGCGACCTGTGTGGAGCGTGTGTTGTGCGTTGCTTCGAGGGTGGATTGTTGGACGAGGGGTGCAGGGTTATTTGATGAGTAATATTTCAAACCCCTCTTTGCATCGATGAGTGTGTACTAGAAGATATACACCTTCATCATGGTTCCTTCGCAACAACACAACTGATAAATCCGAAGATATTTAGGCGCATTGCTTACAATGATTGCATCGTAAATGATGGCTTGAGGAGCGCATTGATAGATGTGAGATCTGCTCCACCAAAACTTCATCCATATTCGGCAATCAATTTCAGGGTGAATATGCAACCATATAACAAATTGTTCGTTTCCATATAACTCACCAATTAGATGTAAAGTCTGTTTTTATGAATGGTGAGTTAAAGGAGGAGGTTTACTTTACTCAACCACAGGGGTTTGTGAAAAGTGGTCAGGAACATTTAGTATGTAAATTAAAGAAAGCATTGTATGCACTGAAACATGCACCTAGGTCATGGTATGAGAAGACATATTCCTTCTTTCTTCGATAGGATTTTATGAGGAGAAAAAGTGATCCAAATCTGTATACCAAGTTTGATGAAAAGGGGCATGTTGTATTGATTTCCTTATATGTTAATGATTTAATTATTATAGGAAATTCGGAAAATTTGATTAGTGGAATTAAGAAGCAGATGTCGCATGTATTTGAAATGAAATATCTTGGTGAGTTACATTATTGTCGCGGTCTTGAACTTTGGAAAAATGTTGGTCAAACCTTTGTGTCACAAGGTAAATATCTCAGAGAAGTATTTAAGAAGTTTAAAATGGATCAGTGTAAAGTTTCTTATGTTCCAATGCAGCAGAACACGAAACTTTATTGTGATGATGGTTTGAAGGAGGTAAATGATACAGTGTATAGACAGATGGTGGGGAAGTGTTACACGTCAAAATTACTCACTTCGATGATGCCCCATTGTCATTATCGCAAGTGTCGCAAGTGTCTCACTTTTGTTGCAAGTGTTGCAAAAATCATACTATCATCCCGCCGGTGTCGCATCGCAAACAACATCATAAGAACACTTGAGATACCCTCTTAGACTGGTTAAAAGAAGGAATATATCATTTAGCGAAGAGTACAAACTTTCACCTTGAAAAGGTACCATCAAAAAGGCATTTTTGGAGATCGGTGCTCCCCTGCCCACTTGCAAGGAGCGCTAGCGCTCCTTTCCCTCTTAGCAGGGAGCACTGCAACGCTCTGTGGCCCACTTTGAGGGAGCGTTGAGTTGTTGAGAAAATCAAGGGACAAATCCCCCTTATCTCTGAAGTCAGATGAGAAGTATCCGAGTCAGTTTGGCTCGAATCCAAGTCCAAGGTTGGATCTAAGGGGAGTTCCACAACTGATGGAGAAAGATCCTCAATTTATCCCAAGAATATCTAAGGTGGTTAAGCCTCTCGAAGCCTATATAAGGAAGCATCCTCATGGTGAAAGGGAGGAGAATAATCAATGAAAAGTATTTTCATTTTGATTGTGGATCATTCGAGCAAGGGGTTGGACAAGGAGAGCTTGGTGAGGCTACTACATCTGCATCTACACTTTGTAAGCACCTTAATTTGTTCTCATTAATACATGTGCTTGGCTTGTTTCCTTCAATATTGTGTACATTTTCATGAACTTGTTGTTGTAGGAAAATCTCCCTACAGACAGGTAGATTGCCTCAAAGAGCTATACCCTAAACTCTAAGACAGAAAGTGCTTAACGTGGACACTAACTTCCTTTCAAATCTATAGAAACTAATGCATGAGGAGGAAGGAGAACAGAAGTACCTCTTTATCGATGTTTGTCCCTGCATGCTCCGAGTTGAACTCCAATCTTTCGCTCCTCGATGAGCCCTGTAGACAAACAAACTACGACCACTTCCTACTCTATTGATATTAGCTTGAAAACAGATCTATCTATCAACAATAAGTTCATGTAAGATCAGACACAAACTAGAAAGAAATAGGCCAAGTGTGTCATATTAATGAGAATAACGACAGCAATACTTACAATCGTAGATGCGAATGCGACAACTTCATCAAGTCCCCTTTGTCTAACCCTTGCTCGAAAGATCCACGACCTGGATGATAACAACTTCACTGATCACTCTCATTTAGTTCATTGTGTGTTTCCTATGAGATCATAGGTTTCATGCTAGCAATGCTTCCCCCTTTTCACCATCATAGAGCCTGCTTATATAGGTTAGGAGAGGATTAACCTCTTGAGGTATCTTTAGGGTAGGTTGAGGAATTCCCTCCTCAGATCAAGGATCTTCTTATTGAACCAAGAATTTGAATGCATCTGTCTTCCAAACTTGAAAGATCCTCCCCTTAGTCTCCTCAACGGGCCAACCACTGCCCAGATTAGATAGTGCTCCCTCAAAAGGGGCATCAGGGCGTTATAACGCTCCCTAGGAGGCTCAAGGGGAGCGTCAGCGCTCCAAGGATGGGTAGCGCTCCTGCAGGGAAGTGGTTTGTTGTTATAATGCTCCCCAGTAGCTTGTGGGGGAGCGCCAGCGCTCCTAAGGCTGATGTAGGGGAGCGCTCTCCCTCAAAACCTTATTTTAAGAGCTCCTTTCAGGTGATAAGAGTTCCTTGACTTCAGTTAATCATTCTCCCTCCCCCAAATCAAGTGTCTGAGGTATTCTAAATGTATCCTTGGTGTCGTCATCATGGCAGTATGCTTTGTTTGATGTTTGCGACACTTGTGAATGACATGCGACACTTGCAACAGTTGAGAGGAACGTGTGACACTTACGACACTTATCGAAGCGAGCAATATTGAGGTGTAACACTTGTCTGATAGATGAATCTAGTTTTAAACTAATCATAGTAGAATAGGGAGTATGCTTTGTCTTTGTTGTTTATTAGATTATGGGACTCGTTGAAGGACTTGGAGATCAAGTTCAACTTGGACTGGGCGAGGAAAAACTTCGTAAAAAGGTACTCATATATTCCTCTTCTCTATTGATTAGCTTGGCTATGTTTAAAGGAAAATCAGTGTTCAAAGTTAGCACTTTTCTGTCTTGGTCATAGGGGTCTAATATCCAAGAGGGAATTCACCTTTCCGTAGGGGAATTTTCCTACAATAGAAATTAGCGACTCTACTGGGGATCGAAGATTTCAGTTTTGGTTTCCCTCCTTGGTCTTGTTTTAGTATTTTCTCACCTTTAGATCCTATTCACTGTATTTTTCTGGTTTTTAGATGTGTTGTTGGTCTTGAATTCATTCCACACACACTAATTTTCAGATTTTTCTTGAGCTGCTTGATTTCTGGGTTAAAATTCTTTTTTCTCAAAGACCAGTTGTTACACATTATTTTAGTCACCCTGGTGATGTTTCTACGGCATGTGTCCAGGCTTCCAAAATAACCTTTCTTCAAGAGAAAAGTGACTAGCTCCCTCTTCTACAAAACTTGTTTTTAGAAGGCCGTTGCAGGCCAGCCATAAGGTACAGTGCGGAAATGCCTGATATTCACAGGCTGTCATGAAACTGGCTTGCGACATTTCTGCAGGCTTCACTATAGCCAGGGTGTGGCGACATTGGAAGACTGAGAAAAGGTTGAAGTTCACGAAAGTTCTAGAAGGGATCTTCTAGAATATGAGGTGGCATCCATATGGTTGGGATCCTACTCTCTTCTCTGATTTGGTGGGATCATCCTAATCTCTTTAACCATCTCTCTTTCTCCTATATAATGATGGATTTCTCATGGAAAAGGTTAAGAAAGATTAATAAAGCAAGAACAAGCAAGGAATTAATGAAGGAATAGGATGAGAATTGTGTGAGTAATTCTATCTCTATTGATGCTTGAGGTCTTCATATGTCCATCAAGTTATTGTGGATCCTCTTCATGCAAGTTTGGAGCAAGTGTGTGTGTTGGAGAAAAGGGCCACCGAAAGGGAACCTTGCAACAGCAAGGTTGTTTGGTTGTATCTTCCACTTTTACTTAATATAATGCAGTAGCATGTTTCTTTCACATAAAATCATTCTCATTTTATTACATGACTCTTTGATCACGTGTGTAAGTTTTCTTTGACTATACTATTCTTGCTTTCACTTTGGTTGGTTTGTGTTTCATTGCAGATCCAATATCACAAGAGCACTGGAGCGGAGCAGGGACAACAAATACATAAGGAAGCGATGTTGAAAGGTATGTCACTCATATCTTGTTTGATAGTAAATTCAATGATTAAGGGAAAGCATCATGTCCTATCTTGTTTTGTTCTAGATCCAGGTGGATCTAGGGAGATCAGTTTATGTCTGCATTCACCGATTTATCCAATAACAAAATTGGCAACCATACTGGGGAGACGACTTGTTTTTGGTTTTTTGTTGTCCATTTTCCTTTATCCTACCTCTTTTCATTTTAATCCAGTCTCTGAGTTTGTGGGGGATCCATCCAGACTCTCTGGATATGAAAGTCTTTTAGACTATTTGCCCTTTTTCCAATTTCCCTTTGTTTACAGGCATTTCCGCACTGTATCCCATATGCATCATGCGAAAACCTTAGATAGCCGCACCCTGACTGTTTAGACCAGTGAAAAATCTTTGCACCCTACCCATATATAGCATGCAGAAACATCAAATTGTCGCACTGTACCGTACTGCTAGGTTGCAATGTCTCCTATAGAATTTTTGGATTACGTCTTTTTGTGTTCTGAGACCCAGTTTTTCTTTGACCACCTGGGAAAAACTTTTGGTGCCAATACTTGATTGTTTTCTGAGTGTAAGACTTGTTGTTGATTGGTTTTCAGGGATTGAAATACCTTCTTCATCATTTTACAAGTTTTTACTTCTTTCTTTTTGTCAACAAGGACATAATCTCGGGATTTAAATCTGAGTGCTTGATTGATAAAAGTCTTTGATTTGATTTAAAGTTTTGGATTGTTTTACATTTTTTGGATTGCTTGTTGATTGGAAAATTATTTTCATTTGCATTTAGCGAAACACTTTCTTGTCATCTTAATTTTTATCTTCATTGAAAGTTTGATTTGGGTATTTGTTGAGTGTATCTATTTTCTTTGATTACTTTTCCTTTCTTCATTATATCCCTGACTTCGTTTTGGAAAGGAAGAATTAAAGTCATTTACTCTTTTTAAGTAATCATTCATAAGAAAAAAAATTGCATTCAATTTTTTTTTAAAGAGAACAAATTGAGAAATTTCATTGATTATGCTTGTTTGGAATTGTATTCATTTAAGAAAAAGAAATTATATTTCGTAGTTTTATTGTTTTCCGAAGAAATACTTTCTCCCTATTGTAATTAGAGTTCATCGAACTGAAACATTGCATAATTCATCTATTTTTATCTATTATTGAGTGAAGGTCTCATACAACATCAATTTCATCTCCATCTCCCTCTTGCGTAAACAACAGCCTCTAAAATACTACGTAATTTTAAAATTTATTAGTAACTTTTATTTTCTAGAAACTCTTTTACACCAACATTAGCTAGGCTAGCGCTTTGGAATAGGTTGTGAGGCACACTCTCCAAAGCATAAAACAAAATGTAGCTTCTTGTGACAGGGAGTGTTCAAATCCACTTGCAATATTTTGTCCTGGGAAGCCCTTCTCACACAAGGGTCAAACCTGAGGTCGCATTAAGGTTGGCAGAGTTACTCACCCTGCTTTGTTGGTCTTGGTGTAGATATTTCACGTATTACGGGGGTCACTTGAAAGTATACCCACAATTATGAGTGGAATCATTTCGAGTTGATTTCAGGCTAGATACCCTGCCCTTGCACGTGGATCGGGTTGTCGACTGTTTCCCTAGGCATCATTGTTGTTCTTGGTAACCTTAGTAGCCTATCTCTTTAAGATCTTACACAAGGTGACTGTGGAGGGGCAAGTCTTCATAGTACCTGGAATCGACGTTTTCCAGACTCACTCAGGCTCCTTAGAGGGTATACCCACGATTATGTGTGGGAGCTTGCACCAGGGTGTAAGTCCATTAAGTAGGTCATCAATGTAACTTTTCCACCTGCTTTATCCTAGCCCCTTATTGTCTTGAATTCGCAGCATTGGATTTCATCACCAACTAGTGAATTCAACATAAGAAGGTTTGTTTGCTTGGTTTGATTTCTAGATTTTATTAGCGAGTGTTGTTTGTTTCCGTAGTTGGAAATAGAATTTTTCCGTAAAATATTTGGTTCGGCCAACATTGACCCTCCACGTCGTTCACGTAGGATGCAAGGGATACCCCTGAAGGATCCGGAAGGTTATCTCCCTTTACCTCCTAATTCACCGAAGGGCCCTCCCGAGCGGAGAGTGGTCCAGGACACTGTAATCTCACAAGTGGAAAGATCTGACTCTTTAGAAAAAAAAATTGAATTATTTTTTATTCTCTAGAGGCTTTCTAAATTCCTCCTAGATACGAGAGACGTATTCTCTGGATGAATTCATCAGGAGAACTTATTGTTGACACTTCTGGAATACCGATCGGAACCCATACAGGCCCTAGAGTCGAGAATCCCCTTTGGTCTACTGACCTATTTAGAACCTCACCTCGCATGGTGCGGGACCTTTACAGCAACTTGCGGGCAGGTCTTGATCCACCTATCATATCACAATTTCTCAAAACGTATGTTACCTACATGATACCTTTAGACCACTTTGTTGGTACAACTAGCAATATCACGGTCATTCCAGACACACAGTCAGTTGGTCCTAGCTCGATTTTTTCTCTCCAAATGTCCCATTCTACTATGGTCCCACACATTACGATTATTCCTACCTGGAATGTGTTGGTTAACCAAGCTTCCATTGGCACACCATTCTCGTCTATACCTATCCCGTCGCTTCCTCCTGGGTATCACACTTTGAATCCTTCCACCGCCGTCCCTACCCAGGTTCCATCCGGAGTTTCTGGACTTTTTGTTCCACCTGGGTACAATGTTTCTTCCGATTTTGTTCCTACACCTTCTCAGGTCCTCTCCGGAGGGTCTTATCCACCTTTTCTTGGGGGATATGGCCCTAGTCGCTCCAATCCAATTGGAAGCACCCATCATCCATTCACTTCTGGTTACCAGATTCCCATTGGAGGGCCATCTCACGTTGGGGGGAAACCTCCACTTGGAGGACAACCTTAGGTTGGACTCTATAACCCACTATATGGACAGAACACATCGGGATCACTAGCCCAACTTTGGAACCTTCTCGCCCAAAGAAATCAACAATCATCTGTGGGGAAACAACCTCAAGTCAACTCTTTTGTACCCCCTAACTATGTCCAGCCGTATCCCGGTTCTTTGAATCCTACTTGGGGTCCGAACGTTCGGTCTGGTGTCCCTTTTCAAGGGAACACTTCCAACCAACCCAACCCTATGGGTGATATGCCTCCAAATCCTCCACAGCAGAATCTATAAGGACTCTCCATATACATGCAGACTTCTTACGGTCCTATTAGTATACTGACGAGACTTCCTCCCCAAAGTCACCAGTATCCTCACGTGAATGAACAGCTACCTTTTCTAGCCACTTTGGATTTACCTGACTTGTCTAGAATCTTGAATGATCCTCTCTTACATTCTCCCCATTGGCCCGTCATACCAGCCAAATTATTGTCAAACATTCCCAAGTTTCATGGTCGACTGAGAGAAGACCCAAACAACCATGTTATGACTTTCCACCTTTGGTGTTCATCCAACTGTTTGATGGACGACTCCATTCGGTTACGACTCTTTCAACGAACTCTCACAGGTTCGAACGCAAAGTGGTACATAGAATTACCACAAGGTTTCTTTAATGACTTCAACACCCTCGCCATGGATTTTCTCACACATTACCAATTGAAAATCCGTTATGAGACAGGAACCGATATTTTGAGTTCCTTTAAGAAATATTCTGCCACTCACATTTTCGATCACATTCATGAGTGGAGAAGGAGGAGACGCTTGATCAAACTCGACCTTCTTGATCAGTTATTGGCTGAATGGTTCACCAAATCATTCGTCAATAAAATATCCTGTGATATTTCCATGGGTGGAGTTGTCACTGAAGAGCAGGCGATTAGTCGCGCTCAGTACCTAGATCTCGTTTATTTGCAAACGGGCACTCTTTACGACTTGCTCCCTGACGCTCCTCGCCCTTCTACCACCGCTACGTCAACAACCCCAACAGCTTCTCATGTTGTTGATGGTGTGATTGGCACCTTTCATGCTAACGCTAAATCCACGTCAGCCACTCACACCAATTCTAAATTTACTGCTTCTAATGTACAAGGTTCTTCGACTCCTACTCCTTCCACTGGAAAAACTTCTAAGGTTAACTCCGTTCAATATACCATTGCCCGCAAAAACAAATCTAAAAAAGGAAAGGGTAAGAAAAAGGAGGATAAAAATAATAATCCGCAATCTGATAAATCCAAAACACAGTCTATTGATGATAAGGATAAGTGTAAACCGTGATATCCTTGCCTTGTCTGTGGTGATGATCACTACATGAAAGATTGTCCAAGACGTGTTGAGGTCACTAAGTTCCTTCAAGGGATCGGAAATCCTCCCAAACCTGGAATTTTGTCACAACCTTTCCCTTCTCAACAAAAGGCCCAATTGGTCATTCATGACCAACCCTCTCCTTCCACCACTTCGTATGTCATTATGTGCACTGGTAATTCTACCAAAAACGACGCTGCAATCACCACTCGAGCCAAAGATTATTCTCCTTAAAAGGATAAAGTTGATGATTTACCACCTTCGTTGGTTCAACCACCTCCCTCAACTTCACCTCCCAATGGTCCTCTTCATATCGAACGACTGGTTCCCCATACAGTTATTTGCCCTCCTCCAAAGGGCGTTGTTCAGAATTCTTCCTTCAATCCTCATGTGTGTGCTACTCAAAACTACATCATTGTAGAAGACCTTGCGCAAGCACCCTCTACGATGTCAGATCTCGAATTCCTTCAAATTTTTCTTGCTCAACGAAAGGCACTGTTAAAGGCCATTGGTGGAATTGATCCCACA
>SNQJ01S0088813.1:36898-55340 GCA_010110895.2 Picea sitchensis
TATCCATCAAACAAACTTGGGTCCATTACCCAAACTTGGGTTCTCCAACTTCACATGGTCATAACTCTCTAACCGTGAGGAGTTATGTGATGTTCTGTATACCACCGAAAATGACATGACAAGCACTATCCATATAGTATAGTTTCCATGACAAATTCATTTCCCTTTATGTCATTATTCCACAATTAATCATGGGTTCTCTTACTCCGCAAAGCGTCTTCCTGTGAGGGCTTTCACCATAAGGGGACCACTTTGGAGTTCATCCATATTTACTTCTTATAAACCATGAAAAAATAATAATGAGCTATATTTACATCAAACAATCTTGGGTCCATTACCCAAACCTTTGTGCTATGGGGCTTTCTTTAAGGGTTGACATCAATGAAAACCAACCTTAATCAACAATTTGCACACTCCTATTTACTCTAAAACTGTTGAAATGAATACTCAATCAAGTGATGCTAACGTGCCAATGCAACCAATTGGCTTCCCGATTGTCCTCTGCTCACATTTTTCTTAAGTTGGCAGACAAATGTAAATGATGGCAGCTGAAAACAAAAATTAATCCAAAATCTGAGCTTATGAATGAAACAAATTCCTCCTTCACTGATGACTGTAATAGGATGGACACAAGGTCTTGAAAACCATGAAAAATCATTCTTCTTGATGAACAAAAATAGAAAGACAAGCCTCATTCATAAGTGTTTGTTGTTCTTGCTCTATTTCTTTAGTTCTAAGAACATTTTCAAATGAAATGGAAGAAATAGGTTTGTCTACTCTTCCATGCATATCAACAAAAAAATTCATACATTCTTGAACATATTCAAATATGACAACCATATTATGTGCATCAAGGCTATCCTCTTGTTCATCAAACAATTCTGATTTGGTTTTATTAACCTTCTGGAAATTTGCTCGAGGATTGGCATTTTGACTTTCAAATAAATGAATGGAAATATGTTCCTGCTCATAATATTCTTGCAAATGTGAAAATATAACACTATGAACGATTTCAAAGTCTAGAGTTCCCATGGATGCATTTTCAAAACTATGATTTTCAAAGGAATCAAATAAAACAACTGCCTCTTCATTATCTTTTTGTATTTCTGATTGAAAAGTGGCATACATTGTTTTGTTGCTTTCCTGAAACTCTATGCCATTTGTTGGTTTACTGCTTGAAGTCTCCATATATGAAATTTTAGAACCCTCATCCATGTCTATGCCACTTAGAATTTGAACAACCACATCATTCACAGGGGAAGAAAGACAACCTTGAAACACTTTGTCTTGCTGGAAATTTTGCTGAATATCTTCATCAAGTTCATGAGAAAGAAAATGACTTTTAGCAACAATTTCTTGATCGACTTCATCTTCAGCCAAAGGAGGAGCTACTATTTGTTGTTGGTATGAATATTCATAAAGGGATTCTATGATTTCATCATTCATACACCCTTCATCACCAAAAATGTTTTCAAGGTACTTAACGAAATGTTCACAAAATTCACAACAATCTTCAAACACCAAGAATGAAGGATTAGATTGTCCTTAATACTTAAAGAATTTTATGTGGAAGTACTTAAGAAAGTATAAGCTACCTGGTTTTAACCTTCATATCATAATATTTATTTCCCCTCTAGAGTAACCATAAACATTTTCATCAAACAATCCTCATGAAATTCAACCCCCAACTTACATATGTGCATGTGAAATCTAATCAAGTGCAAGGCAACAACATTTCCTTTCCTATCTTCGAATTTAGGAAAATATTTTTGCCAATCTATGTGAGGAATATGATTTGGAAACCCAGGGATATGAGAGTGATTCATTGGATCATACCTTGCATATATGTGATCCATCTTGAACCAATGGAGTCATCAATAAAATCTTTAGGCTACTGAGTCTTTGGATAGTGGAGTCGCCATGAAAATTTTGAATTCTAGATTCTTTAAAATGGATTCGTGAGGTGAATGATGTACAACCTTTCCGTTTTTGAATAATTTTCACCATTAGTACTCAGATCTGAACTTTGAAGTTTATCCTAGGAAATATTTCACCTTCTTTCCCTGACAACGACACCAAAATTTTAGCACTCATTAATTTCTTTGGGCTGCATCAAAGAAATTCCAAGGTAACCTACAAACCAACTTTAGGTTGGATTTTGACCCTTCCAACCAGAGAGGGCTCTCTCAAACATGTAGAGACTGAAAATACTCAATTTGTTTTGGCAATGAACACACAGAGGTAAGATTCTGCAATAGGAGAGTTTTTTTTAGGTTTTTAAAAGGGTTGGTAGGACAAACAAGAGGAAGAAAACATTGGGAAATGGGGTCAAATCCTGAGATATACTATGAATATTAATACAACTAATGTACTCCTGAGGGAACGAATACAAAGTAAGCATATCCTTTAGCAATAAATAGTATTCAGATGATGGAAAGACATGAAAGATAAATCCCATTACAAATGAGAGAATCAAACAAAGATGAATTCTGAATTGTAACTTTAGAAGAAATAACATAAGGCTAACTACAATGAACAAAGCACTTAACAAAGAGTGAATTCTGGAACTGTAATCATTAAACATGACAAATGCATTAACCATATGAAAGGAGCATCTATCAAGGATGAATTCCAATCACATGCTCTTATCTATGCTTAGAAGAAATAAAAAAAGTGAAATGAATGTGAACTGGAGGAAAACACACTAAAGAATACACTGTGATCAATCTTGATTGTCAAAAGAACTGTACTACTGTATTAATTCATAAGGACATTATGAGAAACGCATTCCCTTTTCCTTCCTGGATGAAAGTCCCCCCTTTCTCTACTCTTTTACGATGAAATATATAGCACTAAATCCCCCTTTCATCTCACAACTTCGAACTCCAACCCCTTTCCCAAAATAGAAACAGTTACATGCAAAACATGACACATTTTAATTGATCTCTTGCTTTTCAGGAGAGAAAATAGGCTTCCAAACACCACCTATAATTCTCAAACTGTAATAGTTGTATAAAATTTGAGAACGGTTTTTGTAGATAATATTGTTCTAAATAAAAACCTCTCTCAGTTTCTTGAAATTCATCTGCAACTGGTCAGAATACGTGTCACAAAAACATGTTTCGAACATGAAATCATAAATGAAAAATATGGCTCCAAGATTCCTTCGAATATCCCAATCCATGACACCTGTGTGAAAAATGAACAAGGTTAAGGTTTAAGGTTCTGTTCTTGACAATAATCTCCTTTGAATTTTGAAAATTCATTCTGGTTCATCGAAAAATCGTCCTTTAAGTCTCAACTGTTGCGGAAATTGACTGGCACATCCTCTTTGAAATGTCACTTGTGATTTTTTCAAATCTAATTTTATGTATCCATATTCTCCTTAAATATTTGGGAATAATATATTTGAATAAAAATAATTCCCAAATATTTTTTTATCCTGTAAAATTAAATTTCCATATTTTAATTCATGCCCGTGGTTTTGAAAAACCATTTATTGCTTGCTTCCTGTGGTTTTGAAAACCATGTCTTGTTTTTCCCAATTTACCATTTCACTGTGAAAACTATTTACTGGTTTGTTTCCCGTGGTTTTGAAAACCATGTCTTGGAAACCATCTTGGTAAACTATGAAAATATCCCTTGATCTTTCCCGTTTTACTTCTATAAAAATCTTGGATAAAAAATTGTCCAAATCTTCGGTTCACGTACATATTCTTCTTTATGATTCTTTTCCATAGAAATAAACATTAATATTTCTGCTCTGTAAAATTTAATTTTTACCTCTGAGAAAAATTTCTAGCGTGAGAACAATTTTATTTATTGGAAATACCATGAAACACACTCCTGGAAAATATGCTGCACATTTATGAAACCAAACCATATAATAAATGATTGCAATATTATTTCGGAACTTGGGAGGAGTGGTTTTAACCCACACCACTTTTACCCCCAAAATGATTCACTTAAGAACACGTGCTCCAAAACTAAAACAATGGTTTGGATTTCGGGACCACTTCAAATAATTAACCTCCATTTACTTTCAACCCCCTAAATGTATATGTGCCCTCCATCCACCCTTTGACTTTTCCACTTAGTTTGAGATTCGTTCCCATGATTTGACGTGAGGTCATGAATTAAATATTGGATTAAATACTAATGTAAATATTTTAATATAAAAATATTTATATTAATAATTATAAACCTTTTTTTCATTTTTCTAAGGACTTTGGGCATATGAGGCTCATCACATGACTTTGTGGATAGGATAAGGGAGCTTAAGCTTAATACAAGAAATATTTTTAATTTTCAACGGGAATATGATAATACGGGTAAAAATGAATGAAGGGATGGAACCCAGGGATTTACATAAGAATTAAGGCTAGATATAGGTTTGGGATATTTGACAATTTTGACTCATGGAGGACATGACTATTTTGGATGATTATTCGAGTGAAGGATTTAGGTGATGGGAGCTTGACGGAGCCAGTGAAAAAGTTTTAAAATTTGAGTGGAAAGATAACACAAGGACAAGATTCTTTGGAAAAATTAATACAAATTAGCATGTGATAACACACACGAGGATGACGTGGATACCATGTAGCTAGTTATGTGGTAAAGTTTCGATGGTAGGAAGCGGAACCCGAGGCTATCTAGAAATATGTAATTTCCATTAATTAGATTTTCAGAAAAATCCAGATGTTGGATTCCACATAAGTGAACCAAGTCAAATTCCATGTCAACACCTTGTCAAAGGCCACAACAACAGGAAGGACTAGTCAGTAGAGCCATGGTGGTAGGCCATGGGAGTGAAGGCTAGATGGTGGAACCAAGAAAGGAACCATGACCATCCAAAATTCCATAAATCTAGAGTTTCTCAAAAAGGGCTTTTATTGAAAAATCTAGTTTCTATATGCCTTGTCAGCATGCCATGTCAACAAGTCACATTAGCACCTCATCAGAGGCCACATCAATAGGTCATATTAGTGCTTCATTAGAGGCCATGTTAGTATGAAGGACCAATCAATAGGGACACGATAGTATAACTCATGGTGGAAAATACCAAATGATGAAACTAGGAGAAGGAATCATGACAATTCAAAGGTCCATAAATCCATAAATTCTCAAAAAGAAATTTGAGAAAAAAAGATAGATTCTAGATGCCACATCAATAGTGCCATGTGAGCATGTTGATTCATATGCCATGTTATATGCCACATTAACATACGGTGTTAGAACCACCACATCAACATGGTGAGTCATCATGTGATAGTAACATGCCAGGTCAGGAAGCAAGTTAGAAAGGAAGGACATCTCAACAAGACACAGAGGCAAGACAAAGGTCGAATGAAAAAACCAAGAGGTGAACTTGGACCATTCATAAATCCAAAAATTTGGAGATTCTCGAAAATAGATTTTTGTAAAAAGTTGGATTCTCGAAAATGGGTGGTGGACCCAGGGCCATCCAGAAATACGGAAATATGAGAAATCCCAAAAAGGGGATTTTATAGAAAATTCGGATGTTGGATGGTGTAATAGTGAAATGGAACCTAGACCATATATATATCCTCAATATATGAAGATCCAATATTTCTTAGAAAGGGTGTTTAGTAAAGTGTCGAATATCATATTCCTGGATGTGGAACCTTGTCATGGTGAAACCATAAAACCCTGAGGAAAAAGGACATATGTTAGGTGAAAATACACGTCACCACAATGTGGGAACCATGTATGCAAAATTTCCCAAGTAAGGAGAAGAATTGAGACCGACATGGAAGTGCCAGGTGGAGATGACATGTGGAGGGGATGAGTGTCCTCCCCTAGTGAAATTGGGATGAAGAGGGCGAGTTAATGGTCAAGCACCTTTGAAGTTGCTATTGATTTGGTCCATTAGATTAGATGAACCTCAACTATCAGATCTGTCGGGATCAAATGAACTATTTATGGTTGTTGAACTTAAAATTCATCTAGTGATTAGAACCATTGATCTGGGTCATCCACAATTTAGTTCAATGAATGTGCAAGTTGTATTGTTGGTTGTGGAGCTTGATTATCTTCCTGATTCAAAGGTCTTGTTACAACGGTTTTTGGATCCCATTACTTGATGGGGGTGTGTGGGGGGGATTTCCCCCCCACATCTGGGACCAAGGGGGTACAGGGGGGGTGAAATTTTTTTATGGATTCCCCCCCATAGAGAAAGTTTTGGGAAAATTGCCTTGTAAAATATTGTAATTTTGTAGTCAATATGGACCATTCATTATAAGGTCGTATTTCTGACGGTAGAAGTTATGTTAGGGTTTTTCTCCTTAGAAGAAAACCCTCTTTTATGAAGGAATTGCATTGTGGCTGTGTATGCGCACAATTATTGTATTCTAAGAGAGGAGACTGTGAGAGAAGGAAGAGGAAGTTACATCAAGTGTATTGTAGGTTGTGTCCCTTCATTTGCTGGATAATAATAAAGGAAGGACCTGGAAATTTCTCTGGCGGACATAGCTCACACTGGGTGAACCACGTATATCCGTGTCTCTATTGTATTGTGTATCTTCTGTGGTTTATTTCCTCATTTGTTTTATTTTATTGCTTTGCGATCCTGTTTTTCTAACATGTATCTCAAAGGTTTAAAGGTGAAATGGATGGGACCCATTCATCTCAGAGCCAATGGTTTAATGACAGGTGGAGTCCTGTCATTGGGTACACATCAAGAAGGGAAATCTAATTAGAGGTTGCCAATTGGAAACTGGGTACATGTGCAACCCACGTAGGCAGTGGAAGGATAATACATAAATCCATAAATTCATGAATTCACTTAAAAGGACTTTTACGAAAGTTTGGATCCTGATAGGAAGGAACCTTGCGGATGGAGCTAGGACCATCCAGATAGTGGGATTTGGGATTTCAATTAAATGAGACTTTTTCAAAAGTATGTATTCTAGATGGCTGGATATCCAGAAGTTTGGAAAACATGGATATCCAAATATGCATGCTTTTGGGAAATGACCTAGCTACAGAGCAGCGGGAGGATCCATGTTAGCTAGCATGTGTAAGTTAGGTCCACATGGATTCCCAATGGGCTGATGACTTCATATAGTAAAGAGTCAATCCATGTGGATTCCATGTGGATATGATGACATCATTATAAGTGTAAATTCTATAGATATTTAAAGGGCCATAAATTTATGTGTAGAGCTCATATTTTAGGTCAGTTACAGTCTTTAGAAATATCTTGAGGAGCATAATTCATTTGTACTCTCATAGTTATGGATATATATATATATATATATATATATTTAAGAAGTATTTGTACACCCCACTAGCCTAATGAGGATTAGGGGATTGGGTGTGTTACATAGTGGTATCAGATTTTTGGCTGAAACAATGGACTTGAGCGGACAAAGATAGACCACAAAGACATGATTGTTTATTTCTGGTTTGAAAAATTGAGCCTAAAAGGTAAAGAGAATATCACATAAGTAGAGGTTCTAGAACAAATAATATGGATTTGAGGTTGTGTGGCATATGAACCATAAAAATTAACATTGGTAACAACCCCTAGGCGTTGTATGAGTTCAAAGAATGAATGAACTTGTTGTTGTGATAGTTGTAATGCTTCTTATAAGTATGGGTTGACAAAGCCTCTTGCAAATATTATTGCTTCTTACATAAAGGTTGGATCCTATATGAACAATTCCTTGCATTTGAGGAATTGATTGAGAATTTCTATGGTTAGTCCATTTATTATTATAATGGAGGAGACATGTTTTTGGATATCCATTTAAGTGTGAGTAAATGGATTTTGTGACCAAAAGGGATGTATGGGCCCAAGATTTGTGGAAGAGGTCACAAGTTTGGGCATCAAACATGACATGTCTCTACTAAGAGAATGGGAACATGACTGCAGTGTGTAGGCTACTATAGTATCCATAAAAAGTGTAGTTGAAGCTCAATGAAGGACATAGTCAGGATGTTGACTGGTGAAGAATATGGCCAAGCACTACAATGATGATAATGAAGGGGAATTCTCTCAACTCATACCTCTATATTTGATTTTTTATTAACTTTTGAAAAAGGTTGTTATATGCTGCTAGATAAGAGCATGGGGATGATAGAAAGGAAAAGGAATGAAAGTTAGAGTAGATATTCACTAATGTTACGAGGAAAATATCTCTATGGATAGGGGAAAACCACAACAGACAGAAATGGATGCATAAATCAACTATAATCTCATATATTCTATATAAAAAAATATGCTAGCAAGACAAGATAAAAGGCTTACCTCGTCCAGACGTTTGATGAAGTCCACTGTTGATCACTTGACTCAAAGAAATACACCTGCAACTTGTCCTCAACAACCAAGAAACACAAGAATACGGTGATAATATATAAAGTTAGTACATTCAATAGCATAATCCATCAACATTCATAAAAAAAATGCCCATCGAATAACAATTCAAATATTTGCAAGATATTAATTGGATGAGAAAAGAGTATTTCTATTAAAATCTAATCAACATAAGTGAATGGATTACAAACTTCTGTGTCGACACGGTTCATAATCGAGAAAATAAGTCCCTTCCAGCTGGGCCTCCACCACTTCAATCCTCCACCAAAGGCAAGCTCATATAAGAGAGACAATGAGGTTCTAAATCATGTAGGGAAGATCTTGGGGGATGAACAATGTGTTCAGAATTAAAAGGACAAAGGGATGCAAACTCAATATGAAGTGAATAATTTCTCTAGAGTAACTTTGCTCTCAAAGTTGAATTCTTCTCCCTTTTTCTGTAGCTCGAATTTGGCCCATTTATAGCCTTCAAGTGGAATTGAAGGGTCGAGTCAGAATGTTTATAATATATGGAAGGTCAAGGATCATGGATCTCGTAACGTGACATGGAAACTCGACACCATTTTTAAATTTTTGGCACAAATCCTAATGTATGTGGGTTGTAGTGGTGCAACTTGTGCATCACATGTTGTACAATAGGTAGGGTGTGTATATGTGGAATTTTTTTTTTTTTAGCTCTCGAATTTGCAAAAAGGGACTTCAAGTTTGCATAGGGAAATGGAAAAAGGCCTTCTAATCAAATTTTCATAAGGTGAGGCAAATCTTGCTATAACAGATGCCGCCTAATGTGTGAGGTCAGAGGAGTATCTACGATGGCTGAAATACATTATAATACCCAAAAGTGGAGTAATGGAGACCCAACTAGATGGACTAGTTTCTCCTAAGAATATTACAATCTGCACTGACTTTGCACACATGGCTTCCAATTTGAATTACACTGCAGATCCATGTGAAAATATACCAAACAATTGTTCATGGCCATGAATAGACAATACAAAGGTGGCTACATGCCAAAGGTTGTCATAGTAACGAACAAGGCTTGGTAAAACCAGTCTCAAAATCAATATGATGATATATGTATACAATGGAGTACAATTTGATCTCCCACGATCACTGAAGTCACATAGGTACTGGTCCAATGAAAGATAGCAATATCTCAAGAAAGCTGTGACTATGAACTGATGTCTTCAAGTCTTCTACATAATCCGCCAAAGGTGCAAGTCTACAATGTGTGAATAAAGGAGTTGAGGTCGAACACAATGAGACTTTATTTGATTACCATTCATTAAGGTATACCATTAACAAATGCGAGACAACCTACCGATAATGAAAGTAGGTATCAAGGAACCGAGTACATTCTTACAAGTGTGAATAAAGTTTTCGGGGTCGAACACTTGAAGAATCCATCGATCAGGAGATATTGATGTATTCCCAACTTTCGATGGTGAGATAACCTTCCTCTAATGACTGCAAGCCTCTAGGTACTCATAGGATTCTAGGTCTCGTTTCCATAATAGATGAGCTGAAGTCGATGGAAGGAGACCCGCTGAAAGGAGAACATTGAGGCATCTCTCATCATTCAGCATGAGGTACAAAGAAGGAGCTTGATGATTTGGAGGAAATCAAATGAAGAACATGTTCATGAACCAATGACCCTATGTGTCTTTCACGTGTACTAGATGCAAGTAGTACACGAAAAATACCCTCTGAATAGAAGCCAATAAGGAAAACTGTTGACAAAGGTGAGGAAAGCACCAATAAGGATAATGGAATCCAAGACACTACATGAATCCCAATGTGTGAATAAATTTATTGCCGTCGAACATAAGGGAAACCACCCAGTCAATGACCAATGATGAAATGTCGACTGTTGGGTTCAAGGTTACCTACCATTGATGAAAGTAGGACCATGGTGCACGATAGGATTACAAATTCATGTAATTCTGAGACAGATTGAGGGTATGAACGACATGCAAATTCAGGAGTTCTAAGGAATGGATGACATAGGTTGATAGACATCCTTTGAACAAGAGCATGAGACATGTGGAAGACTCTGGCAGCATAGAATCAATGATGAAACTTCGAGATGCAAGAGGCATCAATCACACTCTCCATAGGGACTGAAAGAGTAACTAGTCAGGGGAGTAAAACCTCTGTAATGAGCTCAACTTCCTAAGGTCATGCTAAACCCAAAATTTTGATGACAAGTGAACTCAAAAAAATTGTGCTCTATTCAAAGGAGACACAACTGCTTCCAATATAAGATAATATTATTTTCATGCCCATCTTTTTTTGTTTTTTTCATAGTAAAATGAATTCTATGATACAGAGGAGGAAACGAGTGTCGCAAGTAAGCAATCTAGTTCCAGCAGTGGAACATACCTATGCTCAATGCAAGGAGGTGCACGTGGGATATGGACACTCAGGGGAATGTTTCCTCTTGGGTATAGGGTGTCAATATGCAAAGGATATAAACAAGGCTCTACTTGTCTAGTGATGCAAATTGTTGAGGTGATAGGCTTATAATGCAAAAGAGAGAACCATAAATAGGCTCAATATGGAAAGTGATATAATGAGATGCAATTACAAGTTAACGCCAAAAAATGTCTTTTTTCATAATCTTAGTATACTTGGTTTGAAAAAAGGTGTAAAATTGCGCCAAATAGACATCCTTTCAAATCCAATTTACGAGTGTGAAAGAGACAAGTTCACTCAGAAATCTTTTCGCTTTTTGAGAGAGTCGAAAAATATCTTAAATCAGACTCATTGAGATTCCTCTAGGTATAGGTCAACATGTTTATGAGTATGAAATGAGGTTAAAACATAAAGTAATGTATTAGCTATAAGGGAATCCCGATTCTCTAGAAACAAATCTCTGCATGGGCACTGAATGAATCAGGGGATCTAAGTAGGGTACCCATGTTTGGTAAGTCTCTACCATTCGATAATGACACTTCTAGTTGCAGATAGAAGGCTCTGTGTCGCTACGGAATGGGTTTGTACCTAAGGCATATGAGAGACAGTCATAGGATGATGCAAGTATGCATGATGGATTGGGTACCTATCCTATATGTTTGGTAATGAAAATACTTGTCCAAAGTTACAAACGAGCGATAAGGCACTGAAAAAACACAAGAATCTTTGGAGAAAACCACAAAAACTAACTCCATCCAATGTTGTATTAGTCCATTAGGCCAAAATATTATGCAAAACTATGTAAAGTGGGTAATGTTTTTCTATAAATAGTAAAAAAAACCAATTTTACTATACCATTTTATTTTTTTACCCAAATAGTGCATTTTGGACCAAATTGCATCTGAATTTCAATTATTTATTGTGGGAGCTACGGGTGATGGAATCGAAAACTTTCTGGACTAGGTAATTCATATTTCTCTCCTCTTTCTTTTCAATGGATTAAAATTTGTAATTAGGCTTCATTTTTTAAGTTATTTAGGGCGCAACTTCAAAAATGAGGTGTACATGGGCTACAATTTATCAGGTCACGTATATGCATACTTATACGCAACTGTTTGAAAAAAATACAACTTATAAGAATCTATATACGCAACTATGAACACTACAAATCACGTACATGTCTGTGGATAAGGTTTTTTAAGTGTTTCTAACGCAAAAATTGATTTGAATCTTGCAGGATGGTGCTAGAGTGGAGAGAAAGAGAGCACGAAGAGGTGGATGTTACAATGGATAGATATCTAGGGGCCTAAATGGCTTAAAAAATATGTGGTCTATAGAAGTTTTGGGATCTCAAAGGTATGAGGGCTCAGGTGAGATTGCTTCAACTGCTAGTGAACTACTGGGATCCAGATAGTGAGACCTTCAACCTTGATGGACAACCATTAAGGATTGAAGTTGAGGAAATCTACTTCTTGATGGGATTGTCGTGCAGGGGTGAGGTGGTCAACCTCAAAGCCCGGGGAGCTGGGAGTGGCATGAATATATATGATTACATAGCCACTCATTGCATTGCAGGGACCAAGAAGGTAGGAAGACAAATCCCAATCAGAGCGATCAACAATCTGAGCCTCAAGATTGTTGTCTTGGTTTTGACAAAGATCACAGGGTTGGCCTCTTTGCACCAAGCATCGAGGAAAATTATGTTCTATTCGATGGAGTGCTTGCGACCCATGGTTTATGACTAGTGCACCTCACTGCTGGCCAATATGAAGAGCCATCTGACAGACTGCAAACTGGGTAGAAAGAGGAAGTTTAGGTTCAATTCTATTCTTTGTAGTTTTTTCTTCGAACGAGTTCCAGGCTTGGGAACTAGAGTTGAGATTATTCTATGTGGACCTCCCGATCTAGCCATGACACGGTGGATCAAGGTGCTGAGGCGGCAGGGGGGTGGTAGGGTGCCAACACCCTACAATGACGACTTCTTGTTCTGGTGGAGTCGATAGGTGATAGATATGGATGATTATCCTTATGCAGGGATTGAACTTAGAGAATATACGAACATGCCTTTACCACCAGGTTCCGCCTACAAAGACATATGTATGCCAAAGGTTTTTTTAATATTTCATTTTTTTGTATTTTTGTATAAGATTTTTTTTTTTTTTGGATGATGTCAAGTACTAACTAAACATCTATGTTATGCAAACGTAGGTCCACAATGATCAGAAATACTGCCATGACATCGATGGAGGCTTCGAGGAGATGAGGTAGCAGGAGGGGACGTAGAGAGAGTGCTTCAAAACATGCAGGGAAACCTGTCTTGTTTGACGCAGAGGATTTCCATGGTTTAGGTGGAGGATCTTCCAGAGGCTATGCAACGAAAGGTGGTAGAAGTGCCCCGTGCTTGGGTACGAGTCTTTCGATATCTCGCAAATGCTATAGTATGCTATCATAACACCCATCTGGTGGCACAGGCGCAGATGTTGTGAATCTTGTATGATCGGTCGTACATGTATATTGAGGGCATCAACCCCAATTTTGTACTATAACATCATATTTTTTGAAATATATTTAAAAACATGGATCTTCAACTTTACTTATGTTACAATGTGTACATTGATGGAAATGTTTTCTTTGCTTTAGTTATGTGACAAATTCCAATCTAAAACAAAATTAGGATATGCATCAGATACATAATTAGAAATCCTAGGTATGTGATGATAAGTAATCAAATCAAAATGTTGTTCTAAAATTCGTACCTATAAGAATTGTTGGAGTAGAGTAGGGTCTAGCACATGGTAACTGTTGTTCAATTGACATACTACTAACTGGGAGTCCAGATGAACTTCTAATGAGTGAATACCATGTGAAATGGAATCACATAAAAGTTCTATAATGACACTATATTTGGCCACATTATTCATGGATAGCCCTAGGAAAACGCCACCTGAAGACACCAGTAGACCCTCGGGTGAGTAAACAACCCAAGTGGTGGAAGCCAAGTTCCATGTATGATGACTGGCCCCGTATGCGAATCCTAAGTAGACCGAAGACTTCATTGACATATGCCAACCAAGGGAAAACTTGATAAGAAAGCTGAAGATAAAAAAAAGGGAAAAGATATATACAATAAAATACATTAGTATACAAAGAGTTATGCCCAAGATTGGGGCTCAAGTGTAACATATTTTCAGATAGATCCCATTCATGGGATCAGCCAACATGTTCCCTTCATAATATTCTAATTCATAGGATCCTTTTTCTAAGACACATCGCACGATATAGGGACCGTGCCACATGGGTTTGAATTTTCCTACCCCAGTGGTTCTTTGGATTGATCATATAGAAGGACCAAGTCACCCTCATCGTATTTTTAAGGAAATAAAGACTTATCATATTGGGCCTTGACACATCTTTTATTCTCTTCGATAGCTATAGAGGCATCTCGACATTGCTCATATAGACTCTCTAGGTGTACGAGACGTTGTTCGAGATCGGAAGTGTCAGGTAGGAGAAAAACTTCTAATATAAGTGAAGGGATTTCACATTCAATAGGTAAGATCGACTCCACACTGTGCACTAATTGGAAAGGATAAAAACTAGTGGAAGTCTTGACCGAGGTTTGATATGCCCATAGTGCTGGATAAAACATGATATGCTAGTCAGATTTACTCTAGCTGACATTTTTCTTCAAAATGGTCTTGAGAGACTTGTTTACGGCCTCTACTTTTCCATTTTCCTGGGGGTAGTAAGGGGAAGAATGAACATTCTTAAAAATCAATTTAGATGCTAGTTATTTCATCATTTCATTTTGAAAGTGACTTCCATGATCAGTGATAATCTCCCTCGAGATTATGAACCTAGCTATAATTTGATTGAATATGAAGAAAGCAACAGTCTTACCATTGGATTTAAGTGTAGGCATGGCCTTAGGCCACTTAGTAAAGTAGTCTTTGACCACGATAATGTGCTGAGGCCCCCTAGCCCAAGTTGGGTTGCAATCCACAAAATCCAACCCCCACTTGGTGAAAGGATCAACCCTGATGACTAGATGGAGAGGGGCCGGATGCGAGAACATTTTCCAATTGAACACCTGGCAGGGGTGACACTTCTTAATCGCTTCGACACAATCTTTAAATATAGATGTCCAAAAATAACCGGCTTGCAAATTTTTTTGGGTTGTCACAAGTTCAGATAGATGACCAACACAAGCCCCACTGTGGAAGTCATTTAGAAAAGAATCATATTGTTAATGAGTTAAACAATGATGCAAGATATTTTCTACTCCTGGGCGATACAAAGTGTCTTTGATGATAAGGTAATTCTTAGCTTGGTATCGTATACACCGTTGGTCATCTCGCGAGAGATGCTGAGGGAACTTCAAAGTTTGAAGATAGACAAAAATATCTCCATACCAGGGGTTTGACGATGAGACAAGGAAAATGTGTTCATCCGCAAATGAATCAACATGAATGACATCCTCGTCTAATCAAGGGAAGTCATATATTAACTCTGCAAAAACTAGTGATTTCTTTGATTTTGCAGAAGCAAAATCGAGATCGAATTATTGTAGAATGACAATCCATTTATTGTACTTTCACCCTATGATATGCCTAGTAAGGACATATTGAAATGGTTTGACATTGACACTCACAATATTTTTGCAAAGAAATATATAATGTCATAATCGTTGCAATGCGTGAATGACAACCAAAGATAGCTTTTCAACATGAGAATACGTGAGTTCAGGGTCGAATAAGTTTCGACTAAGATAGTAAACGACGTGCTCATGGATCTCATCATCCTCCTGAACCAACACCATACCAATCGTCTCTTCAGACACGACAACATAAAGCAAGTAATCTCTACTGTAGTCTGGAGGTTCAACAGAGGCGTTGATACCAAGGATTTCTTCAAAGCATCGAAGGATTCTTGGGCTCACTCATCCTAGATAAAAGGAATTTCCTTCTTCAAGAGATGAATGACACCCTTATTAATATTGGCATAGTTCACTATAAGTCGTTGTAAAAAGTTATCTTTCCTATGTAAACCTTGACGCTGATGAATAGTGCACGGGGGAGGCAATCGAAGTATTGCCTCAACCCTTAATGGATCTACCATGATCCCAGTATCAGAGACTAAAAATCCTAGAAGTCGACCTGAACTAACAAAAAATATGCATTTATGAGGGTTCAAACAGATGTGATAATGACAACATCTTTCAAAGACTAGGGTGATCCACTCTCTTACGAGAGTGAGCATAAAGATTTTCGAGATAGGCTTCAACTATGTGCTTGAGATAGTGAAATGCGAAGGTAATAGCACGTTGGAAGGTTGATCCGACATTCTTAAGGCCAAAAGGAATATTCCGGTATGCGAAAGTACCCCAAGGGAAAATAAATTTTGTCTTATGTTGGTCCTCGGGTTTAATTTTAATTTGGTTATACCCTAAAAATCCATCCATAAAAAAAAAAAATTTGCTTCCTGCACATTCGTTGAGAATCTGATCAATGAAGGGTGTCGAGAAGTTGTCTTTAGGACATGATTTATTTAGGTCACAGAAATCCATGCATACGCGGATGGTTCCTTGCTTTTTATTCACCGGAATGGGATTGGATACCCATTCAGTCAAGGGAACTGGGTAGATAAAGCCAACATTAAGTAGTTTTTCTACCTCTTCCTTAATAGAAGGGGCCTTCCTAAGATTGACAGCTCTAAGTCATTGTCGAGCATTCTTAACATCTGGGTAGTTTTTAATCTCATGTTCAACAATTCGAGGGTTGATTCCTGGCATCTCTTCACATGAACAAGAAAATTCATCGCGAAATTCCTTGAAGAGCTCGGTGTAGATCAAAATTTCTTCTGGTGAACAATCCACACCAATGTATACATTTTCAATCTTGCCAGGGGTACGAGAGATATCGATCATGATGGTAGGATAAATACTCACCATGTTTCCTTTGGCATAAATGTCGTGCGTATTGAGTGGAACTACGTTGTGACCGACTATCTCACTCAAAGTAGATCTAAAATCATCTTGTTCGATTTTGGCAATCTATGGGAGAAAAGAAGAGTGATGATGCATATCATCCCAAGGCTTGTCGGATCCATTCATGGCCTCTATGATGGCTTCATCCGAAGGAAAAGTCTCATTGATTCAGTCATGTGAATAAGACGATGAAGTGTCCCACACATGATTTAGAACAGGATCCTCCTCGTCTGTCTACGAGGTAACAAGATCCAGATTGACGAAAGAGTCAAGAACAACTTGATACACAATCTCTGCTATCGATAGTGGCATGGCCATTCCAAAATGTGACTAAACTTCAGTAGATGCCGTCTAGGAAAGTAGGTTCCAAGGATCATTAAAATAAGAAGTGCGGAAAGGAATGGACCTCTCAGACGAAACGAGCCTACTGGACATGGAGTATATATGGTGAACTAGTGCCATGAATTCGAAGGTACCCATAAGGGATGAATACATTTCAACACCTATATTCTTAGTTGTCGGTTGAGAATTGTCGATCAGGGGGATCAACGGTCCAACATATGCATTGGGGCTAGCGTACACAAAGGATAGCTGGTCGATCGTCACGATCTTCCCATCGTGAGGAAAAAAAGTGTGGAAGATGGACGATATGATTGCAGTCATATCATAAGTCCAATTGTGTCTGAGTAAAAATTTATAGTCGAGAAGCGCATCAACCACCTTGACATCCAACTCTATCATCTTCCCACATAACTGGACCAAAAAGGTAGGAAGAATATCGTGAGGGCAGAAGGAGTGACTGTCAAAAGTAGTAAACATGGTCAGAGACTGAGAAAAGGTCAAAGATTCGAGAGATTTCCAATAGAATAGGGACATCACACATCTTGCAGTGCCTTCATCAACAACAATACACTTGATGGTATACTTCTAGTAACCCACGTGGATTTGTAATTCCACATGGTAAGGCAAGTGAGGCTTCACATTTGTGACCTCAAACTTGATAAATTTTGAACCATAAATATCTATGGCTCCCAAAGTAGATAGAAATGAATTCCTTTATGAAGGACACGTCTGGAGTACCTCCAAAGCTGACATCGCACAAGGGGTTTGACCCAAATCCTCAACAATAGAGTAATTTTGGGTGGTTCAAGCATTAGGATTGTGGGTAGAGCACTTGAGTACTCCTTTTAGAATATGAGGCGGGGCTCTGGTTTTTCGATCTGTAAGGGCGTCTCCGGAGGAGGGGGAGACTTTAGACCAGGTACAGTCTTTGGAGAATTGTAATCGCGATACTGAGTGGCTACATTAACCTCAAATTTAACCATATTGATGCATAAATGGTCATCGTCTTACGTTGGTGGGTTTTGACTCCCACTCGTCGCATTTTCATCATTTGAAGAGATCGAGACCATGTGTTGATTATGTGGAAAAGGATTAGTCAACACGACGGGTGGTAGAGATAAAAGCCTCACAAATTCTAAAAGTTTGGGGCATAAATGGGTAAGGTGATCGTTTTTATAGAGCTTCCAAGGAAAATCCACCTTCCGCCTTTATTTCTTTGCCTCACTAGCATTATTATTTGTTAAGGTCCTAACCCGCACATAGGTAGATCAATGTATTCGGATGTAATAAAGGTCAATATTAATAAGACCTTTCAATAAAATAGAATAAGGCGGATGTAAGAAGACCTAATAGAAGGTTCC
>SNQJ01S0088813.1:56674-70807 GCA_010110895.2 Picea sitchensis
TGGCCTTCACTAGCAAGCAACTGTCGGAAAAGAATCTGGGAAAACCCATTTATGAAAAATAAATGTTGGCGATTCTGCATGCCGTTGAGTTGTGGCATCCGTATCTCTTGGGGAAACGCTTCCAAATTAAGACAAACCATCAAAGCCTCAATTACTTTCTGGAACAACACATTTCCTCCCAGGAACAACAAAAATGGGTGACTAAGCTCTTTGGATATGATTATGAGATCATTTACAAGAAGGGAAAAGACAATGTCGTGGCAGATGCACTGTCCCAGAAATATGAAGAGGAAGGATCCATTTTTTCTCTTTCCTTCATTGTACCTGATTGGCTCCAAGTTGTGCGCCAGGAATGGTTTCAAGATCCCAAAAGTTTGCATCTGATCCAACAACTTCAGAACAAGGCTCCGACTCCCCTAGGGTACTCCTGGCTCCAGGATGAGCTTCGATGCAAAGGCTTCTTTTATTTAAGTAAACAATCCAAGCTCAAATCCATGGTGATTTCTGAGCTTCATGCTACACCCACATCGGGGCACTCAGTGTTCACCAAAACATATGACCAATTCAAACTTTCTTTTTTCTGGGGTGGTATGAAACAGGACATCCGTAAGTTTGTCGCTGAATGTGAGGTGTGTCAACGCAACAAGGGAGAAACAGTCAAATCTCTAGGCACCCTCCAACCACTTTCGATTCCCCCTGCTATTTGGAAGGATATCTGTATGGACTTTATTACAGGCTTACCCAAATTGGGGAATAAATCAATCATAATGGTGGTGGTGGATCACCTTTCCAAGTATGCTCATTTTTGCGCTCTTCCCCACCCATTTACTGCATCCATGGTGGCTCAAATTTTCATGGACCAGGTCTTAAAGCTTCATGGCATGCCACACTCTATTGTTTCCGATCGAGACCCAACTTTCACAAGCAATTTTTGGCAAGAGCTATTTAAGCTACAAGGCACACAATTGCATCTCAGCTCAACTTATCATCCCCAAACGAATGGTCAAACGGAAGTTGTCAACAAGTGTTTGGAAACATATATGAGGTGCTTTGCCTTTGAAAAACAACACTGGTGGGCTCAATGGTTACCCCTCACCGAATGGTGGTACAACACTACATACCATACAACCACTCGCATGACTCCTTTTGAAGCGGTATATGGACATAAGCCATCTTCAGTTCTCTCATACTTACCGGGTACCTCGAAGGTCCAGGCGGTTGACCAAACACTTATAGTCTGAGAGGATATCCTTCGTACCCTTAAAGAGAACTTGGTCATGGCACAAAATAGAATGAAGCATCAAGTAGATCAAGGTCGTTCTGAACGTCAATTTGCAGAAGGGGATCAGGTGTTTCTGAGACTGCAACCATATAAGCAAACTTCCCTCAAGGCCGAGCATTTTCAGAAGCTAGCAACCAAATTTTATGACCCTTACAAAGTTCTCAAGTGTGTGGGACAAGTCGCATATCAGTTAGCTCTGCCCAGTCAGTCGAAGCTACATCATGTTTTTCATGTTTCATGCTTGAAGAAGGTGATTGGAACCAGGTGCCAAATTCAAACCAACCTTCCAGAGTTAGCTGAAGAAGGATTCATTTGGCTACAACCAGAAGTAGTTTTGTACCAGCGTGAGTGTTGCCTGTGTCAGAGAACCATCAAGGAAGTGCTAGTACAGTGGAAAGATATGACTCCAACAGATGCCACTTGGGAACCATCTACCATTCTACAACAATTTCCACATCTCAAGCCTTGAGGACAAGGATGTTTTTAAGGGGGTGGACATGTTAAGGTCCTAACCTGCACATAGTTAGATCAATGTATTCGGATGTAATAAAGGTCAATATTAATAAGGCCTTTCAATAAAATAGAATAAGGCGGATGTAAGAAGACCTAATAGAATCTTCCGCTTCTAGAATGATCTTCCTCTAGATGCTTCTCTTAATAGACATATTTAGTATAAATAAGGGTCGAGGGTATAAGAACCCTAGCTTGGAGATTATTGTAATAGAGCGCTGCTCGATTGGAGGTTTCCCCCTCGAAGAGGCCTGTGAACATTGCTTTCTGAATCAAAGTGCCATTTCTATTGCTATTGTTATATCTCTTTTCTGTGTATTATGAAGATTATGCTGGATATTTTACTGTTATTCTTCCATTTCTAGCATTTTATTTCTGTTCTGCATATTTTATATATCTGGTATCTTGCATTATTCGACTTCTCATTATAACCATTGTTATTGGGTTTATTATTATTCTTCCCACCCCTATGTTTATTATTACATCCTTTATTTTTATTCCATCTTGGTTGTTGGTTACCATTCAGGCTGGTTGATGATTGCACATAATGTACATCTGTCGACTGAGTGGGATTAGAGGAAACATACGAAGATGGCCCTCCTATAGACTGGTTTAGAGACAACTCTTTCAAATGGATTGTCATTGAGTTTGCATATTTCACATTGGAGGAGCTTACAATGCCATCGGCAGGAGGCCTGATCTTTTGTCTAGGGTCATAGTTTGACCTCGGTGCATCTGGAAGAATCTCGTATAACATGGCAGACTGAGCATATATAAGATCTAACTGTTGGGATTTAAAAATCTCTTCTTCCTCAGATGTAACCCCAGATGTAGAAACATCCTTCGAAACATAAGGCAATAGAAACTTGAGTAACCACTCTAGCAGGAATTCTAGGGCTATGCAGGTCTTGATCAACCTCTTCCGTCTACGCCACTCCTGGATGTGTTCAGAGATATGAGTGGATTTGTCCTGACGTAAGGTCGACATAAGTTCTAATCCAACATCATAATGAATCGACAATTGGAAGTGGTTGAGGAAGGCTAAGACCATATGACTAAAGGTTCCACATGTCCCCTTAGGTAGCTTGATATACCATTTCACAGTGACCCCCGTAAGGGTGCGTTGAAACAATATTAACCAAACAGAATCATTGTTAAGGGAATCTGAAGAGCACCAAAGGTGAAAAGTAGTGACGTGATCAACATGATCCTCACCATTATTGCCTTCAATTTTTGGAATATCCGAAGGAATCTTGGTGGGGATGGGGGGCCATGTCGGATCATGACACACAGGATCATTCATTAACTTAGACAAGTCTGGTAGATTGAGCATGGCCAGAAGAAGGAGACAGGGTTGAGACATCTGGCCCCAATCTCCCTAGAAATATTGTTGTTGGGGAATCACAACCCATCCAAGGTTCTAGTAAGCACCATGGCCCTGTTCGGGATTGTAAGACCCTCCTCCAAACTGATTCATGAGGGGTTAGTTGGGCACCATTCCAGTAGGAATGTTTTGATGAGGGTTGTAAAAAATTCCCCCAGATGGAGTAGCTCCAGGTTGGGGGTTTCCCAAGGTGTGAAACTGTCCTCCTCCAGGTGTAAATTTAGAGGATAAAGGTGGATTCGTCATGCCAAATGTGTTGGTATGAATCGGTACAAATGGGGTAGGTGTAAAGGACAAACCGTAAAAATTAGCTTGTCCGTTAGGTTGGTTACTCCATCCAGAAGCATTAGGACCAAGATTAGACCTGGGGTTAAAAGGAGGAAAGCCTCCAATTGTAGGACTCATTTGTGGAACATGAGTACCACCAAACAAAAATGGAGTATGTGGAAGAGTCATGCCCCCAAGTCCATTACTAGTACTTGTAGTAGATATTGGGATGGAGGATGAAAACTGTGGTGTGAAATTCAACATACCATAAGAAAAAGGGCTAGAGGCCATAGGGATGGACTAAATATTGTAGCTTGGCGAGTGGCCAAGGGACCCAAAAGGGTTCGTGGCTATAGGTTGAGTATTCACTATAGGATGGACCAGAGTGACAATAGGAACCTACAACACTACAACCATTGTGGTTGAAGGTGTTGAAGGAGTACCGTTAACTATAGTAGGTATGGGAGTTGAAGGACTCCCAGTATCTTTTTGACTCAATTCAGTACTCATCCTTGTAATATCACAAGTATGATAAGTGGAGGTGTGTGTAACACGTTTGATAACTTTACGCCTTTTAGAAGGAAAAGACTCAAAATGCGGTGGTAACTGTAACAAGTGGCGAGACTTGCGGGGAAGATGGTCTGAATCCACGATGATTCAAGACTCGAGATATAAAAACAAATCCTAAGGCCAACTAGTAATCAAAGAGCACACCAAAATAAAATAAAACAAATGCCAATATGCACACAAACAGGGTAAAGTGGCTGAAAGGGGCCTCCCTCCCTAAAGTAGGTATGCCTCACCCAAGAGGGGCCTGATACTCCCTGCCAAAGATCGGAGGTATCATAATAATTTATAAGGGACCTCGTGGGCTTAACAACTAGTCAATCAGATCCCCCCCGGAGAGGTAGTCCTCCATAAAGGTTTAGTGTTTTCCGACCCTTATTTGACCCAGGGTACCTGCAGAATAACCCTTACAAGTAACTTATGTGGTACCTATGTCAAGCAACTAAGGAACCACAATATAACCGATGCACATGCGAACAGTCGTAAGTCAGGTCCACCATATGGGTAGGGTAATAAATCCTGAAACCTTGAAAGCATTGCCTCTCACAGAATTAAAGGTACTAACAAGATCCCCATATACAAATAGATCCCCATAAATATATCTGATGCTAAGAAGGTAACGAGGGGGTATCCCTTCAACCAATCTCACGCAACCTCATGCTTAACTCCGGTGTAAGCGGAGCCTCCTGACGTCACCAATTACACAATGGATTTATCCACTCCCTTATTGAGACACATATGTTGATTTAATAGCCTTGGATAAGTTTACTCACAAAATCCTATTACAAGGCTCTAAATCCTAAGCTAGTTTGTGCACCCTAGAAAATAAAATTGTTTCAAATCAATTTTAAATTATAGCATTACTTTTAGTTGCCTTGCTTACTCAAAAAAGGCGTGGTCGTGAAACTAATGATGTTATGACTCAACAAGTAAAATAAATGAATATGAATACAATGCAAAGTCCTAACTTTAATTTCCAATAAATGATATGCTTTTCAAAATGCAATTTTCAATTTAGTTATGCAATTCCAAATAAAATGTAATCTTTCTATACATGTACTAAGATATTTGATAAGAACCCAAGAGATCAAATGCCATCAATGTAAAATGCCTAATATTTTTGTATTTTCAATATAAAATAATGAAAATGAAAGGACTAAAAAGCAACTTGATACAAAGATTCTACTGTATGTAAACAGAGACAAACCAAGTAGGATACCAAGAAGAAACCACCCAGCCCAAGATGCAAGGAAAATCAAATGAAAAGGATGATGAGAAAGGCACTGCCCAAAAACTAAACCAAATAAAGGTTTCCTATCATTCCACAGACACTTAACAGTCATAACAAAGACCAAAGAAGACTCAGCAACCATAAACAATTACCCAGAAAAAATAAAACCCAACAACCAAGCAACAAAGGGTGATTTACGTGACTATTCAAGATAAAAGTGAGTATATACACCTCTTGCAGAAGGACATCATGCATATATATGAGACTATCAGGTAAAAACCCACGTATATGTGTTAAAACACAACCATGATAAGGAGAAGGCTAAGAAACTCAGAATTAGAATGAATAGAGGCTATTGTTGGCACAGGGGCAGACCGAGGGTTCAACACTTCAAAAACAAACCAACAAAACCCTAACTACTGACCCTTTCGACAACACCTATGAAGCAGGAGAAGTCTCACCCGAGGTAGAGGAAGGGGGGGTTACAGGACTCAGGTGTCTGTAACCAAGATGGGACACTGATATGTGATTGCAATTACTTTGCAGAGTACTTAAGAACAACATGCATTGGTTATCAACTTCATTCACATCGAATAACAAACCCTAAGTATAAATCAACACAGTAACAATGAAAAAATACACATCGTACTTAACATCATATGTCAGATCTAACACATTCAACATATACAAAGCATTAAACATTCATAGATCTATCTATCATTCATAACATTCAATGCACTAAGAAGAATCATAACATAAACATTATATCACAAAGCAAACCATCAACACAAGATTTATGTGGTTCACCCTAGTGTGGGGCTATGTCCACTAACGACTTCTTCTTCTTTATTAGTCTTCAATATCTTACATCCATCCGCTCATGTGCGCTAAGCCACAGAGCCAAGCTTCTCACTAGACAGGTGATCTGCACACTAAGCACCAGATCCACCTTCCCAAAACTAGGTCAAGGCACAGAGCCAACTCCTCTATTACGCATAAATCCTTACATACACAGTCTGTTGCACAAAGTAACTTAGAACTACTTACCTCTTGCTCTTAGCTACTTACACCACTTTCTCTCTCTACCTCTATTACATTCTTTACTTATTTATACTTTTACATCCCTTACAAAAGGCCTAAACATGGGTAAATCCATGGGACGACATCCGCTAAACCCTAATAACCAAAACCCTAGTGAACCCCTTGCTGGGTCCACAAAACAAGTGAGATCTCATGATCTCAGCTCTACATGGGCGCTCTATCTTCCAACAACTTGTTGAAGTACAAAAGTGGTCAAACCCGACCGATGTTTCCTCAAAACTTGGTCAAGTGCCAACAACTGTCAAGTAGTCATACAACAAGAAAATCAATATAAATGAGAGCAATCAAAGGAGAAAAGAACTCCAAACCCCGAAAAGAATATTCTTTCCCCAGTATCGTCGCCAATTCTGTTACGAGGAAAATCTCTCTATGGGTATGGGAAAACAACAACAGATGGAAATGACTTTCGAAATCAAATCTAATCTCAGATATGCCATATAAACAAATATGGTAGAAAGACAATATAAAAGGCTTACCTCATCCAGACGTTCGATAAAGTCCACCGTTGAGCACTTGACTCAAATAAATACACCTGCAACTTGTCCTAAACAACCAAGAAACCCAAGAATATGGTGATAATATATAAAGTTATCACATTCAATAGCATAATCCATCAACATTCATAACAAATACGCCCATGGAATAAAAATTCAAATATTTCTAGGATATTAATTGGATGAGAAAAGAGTATTTCTATTAAAATGTAATCAACATAAGTGAATGAATTACAAACTTTCGTGTCGACACGGTTCATAACCAAGAAACTAAGTCCCTTCCAGCTGGGTCTCCACCACTTCAATCCTCCACCAAAGGAAAACTCATATAAGAGAGACAACGAGGTTCTCAATCATGTAGGGAAGAGCTTGGGGGATGAACAATGTGTTTAGACTTAAAAGGACAAAGGGATGCAGACTCAATATGAAGTGAATAATTTCTCTAGGGTAACTTTTCTCTCAAAGTTGAATTCTTCTTCCTTTTTCCATAGCTCGGATTTGGCCAATTTATAGCCTTCGAGTGGAACTGAAGGGTCGATTCAGAAAGTTTCCAGTATATGGAAGGTCAAGGATCATGGATCTCGTGAAATGACATGGAAACCCGACACCATTTTTTAATTTTTGGCACAAAACTTGATGTACGCAGACTATAGTGGTGCAACCTGCGTATACACATGCTGTACAATAGGTAGGGCGCATATATGTGGAAAAATAATGTTTTTAGCTATGAGATTTGAAAAAAGGGACTTCAAGTCTACATAGGGAAATGGAAAAAGGCCTTTTGAGAAAATTTGCATAAGGTGAGGAAAATCTTGCTATAACAACTAATAAACAATGATAATACTAAAGTGCTAGGTGCATATAGATATGTTGAAAATGCATATGATAATGATGAGCATACACCTAGATTGGATATAGACTTATTAAGAAGTCTGTTGGTATGAAATTTCATGATGAATAACCATGATTGATGATGATTCATAACTAGGAAAGGTTGACAACATGGATGGAAATGTTGGGGATGCTACATGCATGCCTTATAGAGATAAGGTTATGGAAAATGAGGTGTTGATCTAGAGTAGTTGAAGGAGTGCAAGAACCTCCCTGAGACACCAATGGATTAGATAGTGTCCAAATATGATTAAATCCATAAAGGTATGTATTTAGTATACTCACAATGAAAGGGAATTTAGGTAAGGATTCCCTCATTCAAAGTTTGAAAAATGAAATGTATGAAGCATAAATGGTTAAGGAGTTTAGTACTTTCTATGCACTAGGTAATGGCCTAGTGATTCATGACATATGTAATTCTTTTGTAGAAAATGCACAAGAGTAACCTCTTGCTGATTACTGCAACATGAAAGGGGTAGCATATTTATGGATAGGACTGTGAGACTTGTCATGTGAGTGACTATAACACTAGTATATTTGACACATTTTTTGATGACGTTTCGATTCCCTTTTGAAAAATGAACATATGTATTTCAAATAATCCTTTTCCAAAGGTTATTCAAAGGAATTTCATCGCACTAGAGACTTCACTATCTATCTTTTGTATGTCCAATGTAAAAAACGACCACGTGGCATCTATGGAGAGATTTAACAGAATAGACTTTCATTGCAACCAATCATTCCAATTTTGACGCATTGGGCTACCATGTGTAATTTTCCTGGAAACCACCATCAACCAAGTCGTCTTCATTTTACTGACGACCTCAGTCATTACTGCAACATTGGATCGTGTAAACACCATCACAATGCTGACATGGGAGCCATCAAAATTGTGACCTCATGGTTGACTGCCTCCGTCGTAGGGGCGATGATACATAGGGTGATGGTCCAACAATATAACATGGTAAATCTGTTGGAGTGGCGAAACTATTGCATACAATGTATGTCAAAGTGGAGACACTAGTGTGAAAAATGCATATTGAATCAATGATTCTAAGGTGGGCAACGCCCGTTGGAGCGACAATTCCTGAGAGCTCGAAGTCCATCAAGGTTGAGATGGAAGGGAAGAAAGAGTCCATAAGAATACCATATTGGTTTGATAATGAGCTTGGGTATTGGAGCTTTGACTCTTGTATAATAAAGTAAGAAAAAATTGAAATTGATGTTGAACACTGAAATCCATGCTTTTGATGCATTGGACATAAGGAGTAGATATATGTGTTAGATTAAGAATTCGAAGAGGTTGAGCCAAATGTAGATGAACATTTTCTCAATATATGATGATATAGACGAGTAGTATTGGGGTTTTTATTGTTTCTAATTCAATCTTTGTAGAGCCTTGACATCTAAAAATGTGCACTCACACTTAAGAAATACATGTTTTTCTTTTAAACTGTAATTTTTGGCCTCGTGTAAAATGCACGTTAGATTTCACAAAAATACATGCCTAGGCATTCAAATACCTCCAATTTGGGTGATTCAAGTTGTTTTGGATGTCTTGGATAATTTTACACTTGTATACATATCTAGTTTTGTGTTTTCAAACATAAAAGTGTTTGTTTTGTAAAAGAGGAAAAATCCACCTTGTAAATTAAGAAGCCAAAACAATAGAAAGTGCCCTAATGGAAATGCACACCCATGATTCTATATAGCTCCAAATGTAGTGATATAATTTTTGGGGTAAATTTAATAGCATTCTAAATCTATCTGTATCATCCAGAGTGCATTTTCAAATGAAAAAAATGACTTCTACCTGGAAACCAAATTCAAGACTTTTTGTAAAATGGAGGGTAAAACTAGATTACTATGATATGTATACTTATGACTCATATGACCTCCAAATTGAGTGATTAAATTTTTGGATGTTGTATTTGATAATTTTACATCTTTTCATACATTTAGTTGTACATTTTCAAACATAGAACCCTCTACTATGCATAAAGGTTAAAATATGCCTTGTAAATGCAAAAAAATGCATAATGGGAAAAATGCTTAAAAATGCATGAAACCAAGGCATGATAAAAAGTGCACACCCAAGTATTAACACACCTAGAATTTCAATGATTAAAGTTCTAAGGGTTTCTTAGATAATTTTATACTTGTCTACATATTTAGTTTTGCATTTGTAAATATAAAAGTGGTTGTTGTGTAAAAGAGGCAAAATCTACCTTGTAAATTGAGAGACCAAAACAATAGAAAATGACCTAATGGAAATGCACTCCCATGCTTCTATATAGATACAAATTTGGTGATACAAGTTTTGGGGTGAATTTAATAACATTATAAAGCTATATATATCCTTCAGAGTGTATTTTAAAATTACTAAGGACTTCTACCTTGAACCAAGATTCAAGACTTTTTGTAAAATGGAGGGTAAAATCGTCTTACTATAAAATGCATGCCTAATACTCATATGACCTCCAAATTGAGTGGTTCAAATTTTGGAGTTTGTATTTTATCATTTTACATCTATTCGTACTTTATTTGTGCATTTGGAAACCGAAAACCCTCTATTGTGCATAATGGATAAAAGTTGTCTTGTAATGCAAAAAAATGCATAAAGGGAAAAAAGCATGAAAACAAGACATGATGAAAAATGCATAACCTAGGAAGAAAAATCCATGTATGGTGTTGGTAATTTAAAATTTACAAGTTACATGAGTGTGGATTTGTTGTAAACCCTAAAGACATTTTACTAGGGTGATTTTTGTCCAGAATTTAGTAAAGGGTTGAAATATACATGAATCTTTGGAAAATATGCAAACAAACAAACTAAAATGGAAAAATGAGTACTAACTACCTACGTCCATGATATTGATGAGGTAGGAGATTGTACAACCACATCGCACATAGGCTATTTGTTATTTGCATTTCTATTGTGAAGCCTACATAAATAATCAGAGAATAAAAGTTTATGACTGAATCATAATTAAATAAATAAACAATCAGAGAATACAAGTTTATGATTGAATCATAATTAAATAAATAAACATACATATCAACATGTACGAGACTCTAAAAAGACTAAAGTGGAATTCCTAAATGAGAAAAATACATCTTTTTCTCTTAAACTGTAATTTTTGCATTTGTGCAAAATGCACATCCATGTCTTAACACACCTGCAATTTAAGTGTTTCATGTTCTGAGGTAGTCTTAGATAATTTTATACCTATACACATATTTATATTTTCATTTGCAAACATAAAAGTGACTTCTATGTAAAAGAGACAAAATCTACCTTGTAAATTGAGAGACCAAAACAGTAGAAAGTGACCTAATGGAGATGCACGCCCATGCTTATATATAGCTCCAAATTTAGTGATCTAAGATTTGGGTTGAATTTAATAACATTATGAATCTGTATATTTCATTTAGAGTGAATTTTAAAATGACTAAGGACTTCTACCTTGAACCAAGATTCAATACTTTTTGTAAAATGGAGGGTAAAATCGTCTTACTGTAAAATGCACGCCTAAGAGTCATATGAATTCCAAATTGAGTGGATCAAATTACGGAGTTTGGATTTTATCATTTTACATCTATTCATACTTTAGTTGTGCATTTTGAAACCTAAAAGACTCTACTGTTCATAAAGGCTAAAATCTTCCTTGTAAATGCAAAACAAATGTATAAAAATGCATGAAAACAGGGCATGATGAACAATGCATGCCCTAGGAAGAAAAATACATGTATGGTGTTGGTAATTTACAAGTTACAAGTTACATGTCTGCGGATTTGTTGTAAACCCTAAAGGTTGTATATTGGGGTGATTTGTGCCTAAAATTTAATAAAGGGTTGAAATATATAGGAATCTTTAGCAATTGTGCACACACACTAACTAAAGTGGCAAAATGAGTACTGACTACATTTTTCCATGAGCTCTATAATGCAAGAGCTTGTACAACCAAATCACACATAGGCTAGTTGTTAGTTTCATTTCCATTGTGAAGACATGCATAAATCATCAAAGAATAAAAGGTTATATGACTGAATAATAATTAAATAAACAAACACACATATCAACATGTACGAGACTTTAGAAAGACTAAAGTGCAATACCTGAATGAGATTCTCTTGGTTTATAGAATAATTTATTTTCTACTGAAAATGGTCAACCAAGTGAAGGTGGAAGCTCATTTGGCCCCTACATATAATATAGGTTGAACATTAGTTGTCGAAAACTACATATATCAACAAAAAACAAGTTAATTCAATTTTAAAAACAATAATAGAGGTTGGTTGAAATTATGGTGTCAACATCCATATTATACAATGTATCAACAACCATTTTCATTCATCTTCATATGAACACCATTCATATGTGCATAATTTGTCTAAAGACATACCTCTGCTGAAAAAGATCATCTATACCATATTTTCATCATTGAAAAAAAATCCATTTTTTATTCCATAGAGATCCTGATATGTCATTCTTTATTCCATAAATTCTATGTATGCCATTATAATGATGAACCATGAATCCAAGAAGCACAAGTGATTATTAAATACCCAACAAATGAATATTTATTTTTAAAACCAAATCACTATTTGCATTTCCCTTATATAACATAGTATAAGAATATATAGAACATAGTATAGGACCTAGTACATACATGTATAGAACAAAGTATAGAACACAATACATTTGGCACAATTTTCTAACAAGTTATGATCTTGGATAGTTCCAGGAATGTTTTCTTCATCCTTTAACCATTTTTCTGGAAGCTATATCAAGCTTTGTATATCTATCATTTGATGGAATATTAGGAAAAAAAGTTTTGATTTTCCATAGTAAATGAAAATCATCTATTAACTTGAAGACAATAGTTTGAACTTTTAAAAAACCATCCATATCTTGAAATTTAGTTATGTCATCCCTTGATTTTATTAGCATATATTTAATGCTTCCTGTTGAATAAAATTTCCATTTTTATCCCAACATGAATGTAGTACTATTTCAACTAATTCCTTGTATCTTTTCATGAAGGTTTCAATACTTCTCTGAATTGAACTACATTTATTTTAAGGTTGTTGAACCAAATTATTCTTTGTTAATACCTTTGTAGCATCCATAATTATAGAAGTACGAACATTGGAACTCAAAGCCTTTAACTGATTCCAAGTCTTAGATTTAAGTTTTTTGGGAAGAGATATCATTTTTGTAATAGAATCGACATTGATATAGAATATAATGGACCCATTTTCAGATACCATGACCCTTTTGTTAGAAATATAGTTATTTTCACACCAGGAGAAAAACTTAGGAAAATAACAGGTTTGGTGAATTTTGAATTTACCCAAGTTCAACTCCCAGATATGTAAATAACCATGCAAATCCCTAAATCTATCACAAGCTAACTTTCTTAATTCATAAGGATCAAACTGTGACAAAACGGTTTCAAAAATTTCATAATCATAGTCGATTAGGACTTTTTCATTAGAGGATGATGGTTGACCAGACTCACTACCTTTCTCCATCTATCCTTATTTTAAACAATAAGAACATATTTGAAATAAGAAATTGAGTACACTACCATAACTTATTTGTCAAAAGAGAATTTGACGTCTTTAATTGGAGTATATTGCACTTGTAACAATGTTTACCATGTGCATTTACCTTCGGGGTTTATTATTTTAATTATTTTTAAAAATCCTTTGAATTACATCGACGTGGTACCTTTTTTTATTTGGCTTACATCATTATGCCACTTGTCATCCATTCATGCATTTCAAGGGTGAGCTAAATTGGTTTGATAATACCACCCATCTGTACCAAAATGAATAAGTTTATGACATGCTATCATCTGTTAATGCAATGATTTATAATTTAGACCTATGAAACCATTTTATCTATTATGCACTTTCACCGAATGAAATAAATTGAGATCGTCGGTATTGGATCTATATTTTTGATCCAATCGTGTCTGTTGAATTTTCATTTCAAACCTTGTTTGTTCTCTGTTGCATGTACAAAAATATGGAAAAAATATGCAGTATATAGGGTATCAAAACTAAATTAAGGAGTGAATGAAAGGGAAAAATTGAAGTGAATGGAACTCAAATAGATTCATTGCAAACCATTTCATATTAAACAAACAACTACACGATCTACATTCTCTATCTACATAATCAACAGAGCTACATACTGAAGACATAGTGGGGTTGATCCCTCCTTGGACGCACAAGTGGGGTCAGTCTTTCCTTGTGCGAGTGTGATCCTCTATGCCCTCTCTTCACTGGCAGGTGGGACCAATCCAAAGAAAATGTCAACATGTTTCTCCTCTGCGCACTCTCTGTGTTGGCAGGGGGGGTCGATCCAATGCAAATATCAGTGGGTTGATCCTCT
>SNQJ01S0088814.1:0-30132 GCA_010110895.2 Picea sitchensis
ATCTCGAAAAAACTTCATTTAGGCCCTCAAAATGGCCCCGGAAGTGAAAACCTGCTAAAAATAGTAAATTGCCAAAATGGCCAGAAAATTGTTTTGAGCCATTTGGAAAATGTCGGTGGCCACCGATATCCACCTGGATCACAGCTCCTTTGGTTCCATGCTGGAACCTTCAGCAAATCCACAATTCCTTCATGAAAACTTGCCCTACGGAACTTAACACCAGGCGTGAGCCTTACATCTCCATGCAACCACAACTTGGCCTTAGCGCAAGCACTTTTCAGAAATCGCGAGTTCATGAGTCGAAGACCCTCAACTACTCTCTGTCCAAACGTTGATACCCGAGATGAGATACGGGTATGGATCCTCCTTTTTAGTGCCTTCCACACCTAACCACTGGCTATCGGTAAGTGCTAGCACTACTCACAACTCGTGACTTTGCGAGTTGGAGTGTTGAACCCTCATGCTCCTCCTTTGCAAAATCTCGAAGCGCGATAGGTCAGCAATGGATTGACCCCTTCCAAGGTGATGCATGTACACCACCCATTGCCTACTTCCGCCTTTTCTGTGTGCTCTATGTTTGCACCACCTGTCAACCACGCATTCCCCACCTAACGGATGTGACACGTGTTCGTATGATCCCTCGACGCTCGACACTTCGCGACTTCTACAGTCGAAAAGAAATTATTTCAACCCCCGAACCCCCGATACGCGATACCACGCAGAGGCTCTGATCCAACAGTTCTCCCATGGATTGGATCCAACGGTCTAGATCTCCTTCTTTGGTCCTCGCAACTCAGGACTTTGTAAAACCAAGAATTTGGTCTACCCTCCAAAATCACGAACCTCGAATTCCCGAAATGATCTAGATCTATGCCACCTATCCTCCGAAATGGATGGTCCTGATGCTTTCGGGACTTGATGAGTCCTCTTCATTCTATTGTTACGAGGTTTAAACCTCGCTCACCTTTTTTGAATCCGACCGCTCACAACAACTCGACACTTCTCCCTCGAAGTTTCTGTCATCCGTTCTAACCTTCTGTGTGACTTCCCAAGGATTAAACCCCTCGCACCTTCTCCCGGATCTGACGACCATCGATCCTTGGTGCTAGATCTAATGGCCCAGTTCCTTTTTCTTGTGCACCTCCCACGGACTAAATGTTGTGCACGTATCCTTGATCCAGCGGCTCTCCAGACACTGCGTTCGAGATTCGGTGGCTGGCGCGATTTCGTGATCTTGGCAATTGCAAGTATGGGGTGCAGCCTCCTCTGCTGCTCCAACTTCCAATTATTCAATGTATATATATCCAAGGGTTTAAACCCCGTTTGCCTTCGCCTGATACAACAGCTTTTCAGGTATTGGCGCTAGATCTTATGGTTCAGATCTATACTCCTTGCGTTCTCTCCTCCTGCTGCTTGGACATAGATTCAACAATCTAGATCTTTCCTCCCAGCACCGATCCAATGGTAGATGTGCTCTTCCTGCTAAGCTTCTTGGATTTTTGACTTAAAGGATTTTCTAAGTCTCAAAGGTCTCGACCTTCAACTCTTCCTCTTGTGAGCCCGGTTAATTTGGGTCTCGTCTGCATTATAGAAATGTTGTCCCTTCTGAGCTTCACCCTCTCAAAGATTTACTTCTCTGCACACTTTTCATTCTAGGACCTCGAATAACTCAGATTCGAGAAGTTTTCTCGAAAAGAAAACTCCTTATGCCCACCCAACATTCTTCTGCTCGATGCACACCTTGCAGATACTATAGAGTATTTAGCAACCCTGTGAGTGTCTTCTCGTGCAACACTTCTCTTCTCTATGAACTCTAAATAGAGTCCCTCCTATGCACTCTATGCATGCCATCAATGCCCTCCTGACAGAGTTCTACAAAACCTTCAGTAGTTTTGTCTTCTCCCCATGCTTTCACTGCACAGTATTCACCTCCAGAGTGTTCAGTAACTCTTAGGCTTCTCCTGAGTTGTGAATTATCCTATTGTGGCTGCTTGGCATGTTCTCCTCTGATCTCAAACTAGAGATTCATATACACACTCCTTTCTCTGGCTATAGAACCTCCTCTATTCTATTTTACACCCCTTGCACAGCCTAAAGAACCCAGATAGAAATCAACAAAAATCCAAACAGATAGTAAAATCTATCTATCACTTGTGTCTACAACATTCATTCTTGAAACATAAACACATGAACAACAATATGCAAGAAAAAATTATTTTCCATTAATCCAGAAATGCCTATACAAGGTGTTTACAAAGGCTGGACTGTAACAAGTCTCATTTCTCTCTCTCTCTCTCTCTCTCTCTCTCTCTCTCGGCCTCTCTTCTCTGGTCTCTCCTCCTATCCCTCTCTCTACTCTAATTTCTTCATTACAAAATGAGGACTCCCATGAGCTTATCCTCAACCATCGTCTCTGAGCTATCGCTATCACAGGGTGGCTCCTATGACTACATTACATAAACAGATGCCCAGTCCTGACTACATTCTTAGCTTGTTGCAGGCAACCATTAAAAGAAACCTCAATCACTACCTGTACAAAGGCGTGGTCTAGCATTAAAATCCTTACAAAATTTAATGAAATTTTGAATTTCAAAATTTAGAGGGTTGCGCCTCTCCCTTTCTCCATTAATTGCATGTTGGATGTGTTGGTTGGATGCCATACTTCTGACATGGAGCAATGCTCCTGCATCATACTCCTCAGTTGGAAAAATCATGATCTCATGATCATGAGCTCCTCTTCTCTAGTGTTGAAATCCATCTGGATCCCAAACTTTCCCTTGGAGCTGTCCACCTACTCCTCTGCTTTGTTGTTGTTGTTGTTGCTGCCCTGCTGCTCTTGCATGCTCCCTTCTGGTCAACTTCTCATTTTTGGCAGTCTTTGTTGCTGAACTCGACATTATCCTTCTAATTTCTTCAATTACCTCATCCAACTGCTCCAGTGGTTGGCTCTTTGTATGCAATCTTCTCTGCCACACTATTATCTTCTCAATGGGTAGATCTGCTCGATCTCTCCTGCTATCTTTACCTCTCTTTGTGGCACTAAGTGGCCACTCTGCTGCAGACTACAGCTCTATAGTCTTCTCACTGAACAACTACTCAGCTTCTTCTTGTGGCAGTTTTGTTGTTTCCATTTCTTCTGCTGGCATACTTCCAGCTTCTTCCAGCTTGGCTTCTCGAATTTGCAAACTTTGCACCATCACCCTTCTCTCCAGTGTTTCCAATTCTTGATGCAGATCAGAAAAATCCATGTTTTCTGCTTCCTCATCTGCTACAGACTCTAGTGCTACAATCATTTTTGTTTCAACTTCCTGGCTGAAAATTTTGAGCAACTCGGCTGAATTCTCTTCTTCTTCTTCTTGGGAAAACAGCAGTGTCTGCTCCACTTCTTCCTCTTCTTTGACAGTCTCTGTTGGTTGTCCTCCTCCTTTTTTTGCATCCGCAACACATGCTCTTGCCTCAATTAGGTCATCTGGTTGGAATACCCAAATTCCCACAATCATCAGAATGCTCTTATGATCCTCCTTTTGGATGGTGCAATTTTTTAACTTGTCATCATCTTAATTCACATGGTGTGAAATACCACATGAATCTTCACTTATCAGTAGTCCTTGCTTACCTAAACTCGCTCCTAAGTCCCTGAGACTTTTAGACAGTCTCACTTCTTTTCCCCTGCCCACCTCACAATTTGGGAATTTTCTATTGCCCACTTGGCAGTCTATGAGATCTAGTGATCCCATCTCATTGCCCACCTGGAAATCTAAACTTTCACCACTGCCCCCATGGAAGTATGCAAGAGCTCTTGCTGATGTCTTCCCATTACCCACCTGGCAACTCGAAAGTTCACTTCTGCCCACCGAGCAGTTTATGGGATCCTCTGCTAATCTCATACCATTGCCCACCTGGAAATATGAATTTTTGTTGATGTCCTCTTGACAGTCTATGAGACCCTCCAGTGATCTCATTCCATTTCCCACCTGGGAATTCAAAAATTCATCTCTACCCTCCTAGCATCCCATGAGATCTGAAATCGATCTCTCCTCCTCATCAGTGAGGGTTTCTCCAACTTATGGCTCACAAATGCAAACCAAATCTGTTTCACTGAGGCTTTCATCATACCTCGACAACTTATTCAACTCTTCTTGTTGTTTCTTGGCCAACAACTTCTGAACAGGCCATTTGGCTTTCTTATTCAGAGGCTATTCGTAACTCTAGTGTACTTTTGCCTCCTACTCCATCTTCAATGTCAATTTTTCCATTCTCATCCTTATCTCAACAAGTTCTTTGTCAATATATTCTTTACTCATCTTCTGGTGGTCTCCTCTTCCACCACCCTCATGGCCTTTAGTAGCCATTTCCATCTTTCACCTGCCCTCCTGGAAATCGTATGGATCACTCTACATATGAGAGAATCTCCATGTCCTCCTACATCTCACCTGGTTGTCTATCATTTGTTTCACACCTTGCAGGAATCACCACAAAGATTTAACACCCTTCTTCTTTCACCTGCTATATATAGATGAATCTCTACTTCTGATTCCACTTGATGTTACCAGAATTTCTCCCACCGTCTCTCCTTTGTCTGTGAACAAAGTAACAGTCTCCTCTTTCACTTTTGTATGAGATATAGCAACAAAAATCTACTCTGATACCACTTGGTGTGTATCAGAGTATTTTCTTTATCTACTCTGCCTCCTTCTGCCCACAGTCTACAGACAGAAAGTGGCTCTGATACCACTTGATGCAGACCCCCAACCCTCTGGCCGAGATACGCTCAGGATCATTCTAAATTCTCCTCAAGCCGAAGTGGCTCCTTTGTTTCCTTGCTGGAACCTTCAATGAATCCACAGGTCCTTCATGAAAACCCACCCTATGCATATTAACACCAGGCGCGAGCCTTACATCTCCATGTGACCACAACCTGGCCTTAGCACAAGAACTTTTTGCAACTCGTGAGTTCGTGAGTCGAAGACCCTCGACTACTCTTTCTCCAAATGTCGATACCCGAGATGCGATATGGGTATGGCTCCTCCTTGTTAGTGCCTTCTATTCATAACCACCTACTAGGGATAAGTGCTAGCACTACTCGCAACTTGCGACTTCGCTAGTTAGAGTGTTGAACCCTCATGCTCCTCCTTTGCGAAATCCTGAAGCAGGATAAGTCAGTGATGGGTTGACCCCTTCCAAGGTGACGCATGTATGCCACCTATCGCCTACTTCTACCTTTTTAGTGTGCTATATGTTTGCACCACCTATCAACCACGTGGCCCCCACCTAACAGATGTGACACTTGTTCGTACAATCCCTTAGCGCTTGGCACTTCGCGACTTCTACAGTCAAAAATAAATTCTTTCAACCCCCGATCCCCCGATACGTGATACCACGTGGAGGTTTTGATCCAACGGTTATCCCGTGGCTTGGATCTCCTTCCCTTCTCCTCGCAACTTGGGACTTCACGAAACCAAGAATTTGGTCTGCCCTCCAAACTCACGAACCCCGAATTCACGAAATGATCCAGATCTCTGCCACCTGTCCTCTTAAATGGACAGTCTTGATGCTTTCGGGACTTGACGAGTCCTCTTCCTTCTGCTGTTAGGAGTTTTAAACCGTGCACACCTTTTTTGGATCCGACGGCTCACAGCAACTCGACACTTCTCCATCAAAGTTTATGCCGTCCATTCTACCCTTCTGTGCGGCTTCGCAGGGATTAAACTCCTTGCACCTTCTCCCAGGTGCGATGACTATTGGTCCTTGGTGCTAGATCTCATGGCCCATATCCTTTTTCCTATGCACCTACCAGGGACTAAACCCCATGCATGTATCCTTTGTTGAGCGGCTCTCAGGCCACTACACTCCAGATGCGATGGCTGGCGCGATTTCGCGATCTTGGCAATTGCAAGTATGGGGTGCAGCCTCCTCTGCTCCTCCAACTTCTAATTCCTGAATGTATGGATATCCAAGGGTTTAAACCCCGTGTGCCTTCGCCTGATCCAACAATTGTCGGGTATTGGCGCTAGATCTGACGGTTCAGATCTATACTCCTTGCACACTCTCCTCCTATTGCTTGGATGTAGATTCAACAGTCCAGATATTTCCTCCCAACACCGATCCAATGGTAGTTGTGCTCTTCCTGCTGAGCTTCTTGGCTTTTTGACTTAGAGGATTTTCTAAGTCTCGAAGGTCTTGACCTTCGACTCTTCCTTTTGTGAGACCGGTTCCTTTGGGTCTCATCTACATTATAGAAACATTGTTCCTTATGAGCTTCGTCCTCTTAGAGATTTACTGCTGCACACACTTTGCATTCTAGGACCTCGAATAACTCAGATTCAAGAATTTTTCTAGAAAAGAAAACTCCTTACGCCCACCCGACGTTCTTATGCTCGATGCACACCTTGTAGAACCTACAAAGTATTCAACAACCCTATGAGTGTATTCTCTTGTGACACATATCTTCTCTCTAAACTCGAAATAGAGTCCCTCCTGTGCACTCTATGCATGCACTCAATTCCTTCCTGGCAAAGTTTTACAAAACCTTCAGTAGTTTTGTCTTCTCCCCGTGCTTTCACTACACATTCTTAACCTCCAGAGTGTTCAGTAACTCTGAGGCTTCTCCTGAGTTGTGAATTCTCTTGGTCTTCCTGCTTAGCACATTCTCCTCTGATCTCAAATGAGAGATTCAGATATGCACTCCTTGCACTGGCTACAAAACCTCCTATGTTATGTTGTGCACCCCTTGCACAGCCTAAAGAACCCATATAGAAATCGACAAACTCACAAACAGATAGTAAAATCTACCGATCACCTGCAATCTACAACATTCATTCCTGAAACATAAACACATGAACAACAATATGCAGAAAAAATTGCTTTTCTATTAATCCAGAAATTCCTAACAAGGTGTTTACAAAGGCTGGACTGTAACAAGTCTCAACTCTCTCTCTCTCTCTCTCTCTTGAGACCTCTCTGCTTTGGTCTCTCCTCTTGTCCCTCTCTCTACTCTAATTTCTTCATTCCAAAATGAGGGCTCCCATGAGCTTATCTTCAACCACCATCTTTGATCTATCGCTATCACAGGCCGACTCCTACGGCTACATTACATAAATGGATGCCTAGTCCTGACTACGACCTGGGCTTGCTGCAGGAAAACATTAAAGGAAACCTCAACCACTACTTGTACAAAGGCATGGTCTGGCATTAAAAGCCTTACAACATTCATTGAAATTTTGAATTTCAAAATTAAGAGGGTTGCGCCTCTCCTTTTCTCCATTAAATGTGTGTTGGATGTGTTGGCTAGCTGGCACACTGCTGACATGGAGCAGTGCTCCTGCATCATTTTGACCACCTAAGATGAATTCATAATCATAAATAAAGTCAACCACTTTCCTTTTTGTTCCTGTTGTTAGTTGTACCCGCTATAATTTTTCATGTCTCATTTTCTAAAGTTTATTTGACTCTACTACACCAAAAGTTACATAACTTAATGTAGCTCCAGGATCAATTGAAACAAAAATTTGAGTGTTACGGATTTTACCTTCAATTTATACCACAGAGGAATGGTGGTTAGCTTGTCGACCATCCACGACTGCATTTATCTGATGCAAGCTTTTTCCCACATCACCCATCGTCGAAGCTTCCTACAAATTGTGAACAATAGTTCTGGTTGTTGAATTTAAATGTGGACAGTTCCTCCTTAGATGAGGTTTTATACATTCCCAACACTTTAATGGTTCATGGGGGTTGTCCCCAAACTTCTTTGTTGCCAGATTTATCAGTTTACTGTTGCCTTGCATATCTGGATTGTTGGACTGAAAATCTTTTCTAGGAAATATTTTTGTTGCATTCTGATAAGGAGTTGACTGGTATCCCTTCTTCCACTGGTTCATTCGGTCTTGCTTCTTATCCTTCCAAGCTTTGGGAAATTTTGTCCATTGTTTGTATTGATTGTTGATCATAACACATTCGAGCTTTCTTGAATACTTCACTCAAGGATTTGGGGTTATCAAACTCGATTTTGTCCTTATAAGACTATGGTAAACATCTTAGGAACCGCTAGATTTTCACCTTGTCCTATCAGATAAAAGGTACGAACCTTAGTAATTCTAGGAATTTGTTTATCATATCGTCCATAGTCATTTGACCAAGTTGTAGCTGATAAAATTATTTGGTTTTACTTTCATAGTAGCTTTCAGATAGGTACTGTTTCTTGAAATATTTCTTAAAGTATGCCCATTCCATCTGTTTCTCTTTTAGGCCCTTGGGAAATTTCGGATCTTGCCACGAAATGTTGGATTTTCCTTTCATCTTATAGATAGCCATTCTGACCTTCATATTGCTAGAATAATTGTAGTTATGGAAATAATTCTTGATGTCTAATAACCATGCCTCATCTTCCTCAACTGTTATGGATTCCCCATCAAAGGTAGCGGGTTTGATTTTCTTGAATTTTCCTTCAAGGTGATCTACCTACTTCCTTTTTTTGTCTGGTTTTGTTTTATCTTCAACTGAAGTTGTACCTTCACATGAATTGTCCCCTCTTTCTGCTTCAGGACCAGAATTCTTGGAGGCCCTTTTACTGACCTCCTCCTCATGATCATCATCCTTTGGGATTTTCTTTGTCACTATACTATGCAACATGACCTCATTTATTTCTTGTTTTTCCTGATGTGCCTTCTTCAGTTTCTCATTGTCTTTTTTCAAGACTTGTAGCTAAACAATGAGATTCCTCATTGTTTCCAGAACTTCAGTAGGTGAGCTCCTGTCACTGTTTTGTGTCAGATCTTCAGGAGGTATTTGTTTGGGATTCCCCTCAAGCCTGATTTCTGCGTCATCCTGGGCTGCCATGATTAATACAAAATAAAAAAGATTTTTATGTTTGTAACAACAATTGTTTTTTGTTAGTTTTTCATAATCATAAAAAACATTGTACTAAGTCAATACTTTTTCCCTTTTCAAGGTTCAAGTGTTGTAATCCTTTTCTCTGATACCATATGTAATGTACCTCAAGTTTGCCATAAAAAAAAATAAAAAACCATGGACATTATTCTCCAATTCCCTTTTTTATGTTTGTGGATAAAGAGAAGAAATCTTCTTCGTTGTTATATTTTTTTGTGACGTAACGTCAGTTCATCCTACCACATGATGCCATTTCCATACCTGTCTAACTTGCTTTGGATAGAAATCTTATACAACTAATTCACCAAGGATTCTAGTAATTCCCTTTAGTCTTCAACCTACTCACATTTATATAATATCTATACACTAAATTAGACTTAGGACTTATAGTCCTAATCTCTCTTTAATTAAGAGATTCCTATGTTTTGCATGCATGATAATTTTAATTTGTCCCTTGTAAATTTAATTAACCATATATATATATATATATATACACACACACACACACACACACACACACACACACACAAAGAGAGAGAGAGAGAGAGAGAGAGAGAGAGAGAGAGAGTGATAGCCATGGGTCAGGTCTATACCCCACAGCTGAAACTTGTGACCTAGTGATATGTGCTTAGCATCCATATACATAGCCTTGATCATAGATGGGTTCCTTTACGAACTTCCCATGATTAGTGATGATTTTGATCCTTTTAGCTAACAGTTTTTGATTAATGAGATCTTGTGTTAACTTTGACTTAACTAAAAGGTGTTCCAACGAACCTGCTCTTGAACGATAAGCTAACTGTAATAATGCAGTTGAAGTGTATGATTCAGAAGGGAGTTAAGGCTCTACATATACCGTTTAATAGTAGTTTTGTGTGTGTGAATTATGATGCTTTCACCTCGCTCTTCATCCATTCCAGTCAAGCCAACTCGACCCTCATCACATGGTTAAATCGCCCTTCATACCTTTGGCATTTAACTGACTAGTTAAGGTTCCTCTTAGGGTTTTAACATGTTTGCTATTTCCTTGTGGATTATTTAAACTGGCTCTGTGTGTTAATTTTTTCCTTTCACTAAAGCATGCTGAAGATTTAGGAAAAACATTACCCGGTGGAATGACATCACCATATGCCCTCCCTGGTAAGCTTCCATTAATACTATGTTATGGTTATTAAATGAGGTTTTGTTCTTCTTTTCATCTTTGTCATTCTGCGTAGGCTCTCCACTGATGACTATGGGGGTTTGGTCTGGTGTCTAAGCTATTGAGAAGGCTTGTTCTAGTGATATTCATAACGGTAACCAGATGGGAACTGACCGGCTTCCTCAAAATAGGTAAGAATATTTCCCTACTATTTTGTCCAAATTCCTTTCTAAAGATTATTTGTATGTCGCCTCCTTGTTCCCGACTTACAACAATCTAGCACTGACATTGTAATAGGGTTAATGTGTACAAATTGTTACTCATAGGGTTATCATTGTTCTTCCCTTATCTTTATGCATGGTGACTTGGTGTTGGGTCTTTGTGATACTGCGCAGGAGTTCTAGTCCAGGAAGTCGGTTTAGTAGGGTAAAACCCATACTGTATACTGTATATTATACTTTGTTCGGGCGAAAGGAAAAGAAAATGTCCCTTCAATATTATAACGATTCTCTGCCTTCGATGGGTGTGGTCGTATTGGTTTTACATGGGAGTCTACCATTCTGTAGGTCCTCCCAACCCACTGGATGGATTGATGACTGTAGTTTCTCTTTAAAGTTTAGTTGTAATTTCCATTCAGTATATATGTGTCTTTATTCATTTGAAAAGTACTTTGCATCATGCATTTACTTGAGTTTGTATTATATTGGTGTAACATTTTTTCACTTTGTTGATACAGTCTACCTGTGTGTTTGAAAAACCATTCGCAGCCTGGCATTCGATAAGAAGGTTAATTCTGTATTCACTGTTTTATTACTCTGACTTGAAACATGCATGTCACGTGAGCCCGTTTGCAGTTCTAATTTGCAAATGCTAATGTGTTATTATTTCTTCTTGTTTATTTCCTGAGAGTTTGTTTTTATCAAAAGGTAGCCAATATAATGATGGGACCATATTTTGCTGCGTGGGTACCCTTCAGGTCGTTCAAGCTCACTCCTCCCCTTCCCATGTATTGATGGCTCGCGGTTATAGCTGGAAGCATTCCTATGTCCATTCAAGATAAGTATTACTCTATGTTGCCACAGGGGCAGACCCGGGGTTCAACGCTATAACAACACACCAACAAAACCCTAACTATCAGCCCTTTCAACAACACCTATCTAGCAGATGAAGTCTCACTTGATGTAGAGGCAGGGGTGGTTGCAAGACTCAAGTTTCTGCAACCTTAGCTAGGAAACAGATCTATGATTTTAACACTTAATCGATCACTTAGCACTGTTATTTCATCCTTATCTAACCAATATCTACTCCATAGAGAAAACAACACATTGCATCATTCACGGTGATCTAATGTATATAAGTACTTAGCAAAGGAATTAGACCATATCTAGCATATTTGAGCACTAAGAAAGTTCACATACATTAGATCTAGCATCAAGATTTATCATAAGAACAAATCATAAACAAATCTATCTATCTATATCAAATAACTTAGCACATAACACATAAACACATCAGAACATCACATAGAGAAGAATAACACAGTATTTACATGGTTCACCCCCACCTTAGGGCTACATCCACCACCACTTCTTTTTTATTAGTTTCAATCGGTCATCTATATGCACAGAGCCGAAAACAGTTACTTCTCATAAGACATGAGATCTCCGCAGCTTGCTAGATCCTCCTTCCTTGCGTTACAACACAAAGCCCTCCATAGTCTCTTACAATGACTTGCACTTAGCTCTGCAAGTATCACACAGTGTGCACAAAGCCTTACACTTCTTGATCACACAGATCCAACTCTTAACACTTAGCCAACTTGCACAACACTTTCACACTACTCAACTACTTATTACAATGCCTAGCCTTCTATTTATACATACAAAATAGGCCTAAACATGGGTAAATCCATGGGCTAACATCCCATTCCCGTTACATATTCCCAAATCCAAAAAAGGACCCAAAAAGGGGTCTAGATCCTACGATATTTTATTTGTCTTATGATTCATCTTTGATAGGCTGTTGAAGTCCCAAAATAGATCAAATTTGACCAAGGATCACCCAAAACTTGGTCAAGGCCCAAGAGGCCCCCAACACTCACCTGTGACTTGTCTCGAGTCACTCTGGTCTGACTAGTTCTGCGTCGAACACCTCGAGCATGGCCCAAGCTGCTTCAACCTGTTGTTGTGCTATGACCTCATTTTCAATGAAATTGTGGATGACTACATCGTTGATAGGTCCCTCTAGACATTGTTCAGCTATAGTGGCAACCTCCTCTAACTCTGCTCCTTGGCCTTGTACCTCTGTAAACAACTAATAGGCCTTATATTTCATAGGTTGGAGTTTCTGAGTTACCTCCATAACTCTTCTCGGGATAGTATGGATTTTTTCTTGTGCAGTGCATTTCTCTTGGGAGCGCTTCATTATTTTCACAACTGACAAGGGCTTCAACTATGCCTGTATATTTTCGGCTTGGTACTTCGCCTCTTGGATATGTGACTCTAGTGCTCTTAATTATGGACTCTCAGAAAGTCGTTCATATGTCAGGGCACTCCAATCAGTGAGTTGCTTACATTCCTAGGTAAGAAGCTTGAGTTGTTCAACTACACTCTTGGAAGTTTCTTCTCATTGGTCTCTTACATCTTGAGGGCTCTCGGGTATTGCGCGTAGTTCCAAATCTATTATGCGTCGTTGTAGCTGTTGGATCACTTCTTCAAGTTGCGCTACTTACTGTGGAACTCGCTCTTCAGCCTTTACTTCTATGACTATCACAAAGCAAAGTTCTTTGTTGACCATTTCCTATACCTCGAGTTTCTCTACGAGCAACTGTTCCTTTTCATACTGCAGCTGGGATTTTTCTTCTTCAAACTTCGCTTGGAGAGAAATATTTTCCCATTCTGCAGCACTACGTTGCTCTACAAGGACTTCTTGTACTTGTGCCAAGGCATGGGTGTCTTTCTATGTTTCTTCTTACGCTCATCGAGGATGAGCTTCGACTATATCTGCTAGGTGGTGGAGTTGAAATGGCTCATCTCCCAATTCTGGTTCTCCTGGTGAAGTCAAGAATACACGAATGGACTGTAAGGCTTGTTGTACCCCTCGAAGTTCAGTCTTGATTTGATTATACATATATTTTTTCTTTTCTACATGTTTCTCTGTTATTTCCAATGAAGCATCGTTCAGGGCTTATACGAGGAATTCGAAGTCAACAGAGGTGAGGGCAGTCTACATCTTGGTCATGGTGGCCTACAATTTCTTCCGGGATGAGGGTTTTGGAGGTGAAGCTTTCCTCTTCTTCAGGGGATCAACCTCGTCACCCTGTTGTTGTTCGACCTCTTTGTCATTCAACTCTTCACCATCACCTCCTTACTCTAGTGATATGGAAGAAGTCTTCGCAGATGCACTGTCTAAATCCTGAGCCTCTTCAGTCTTCTTTGTCTTTCTAGGTCTGGTTGTATCCTACGTAGTTTCTGGGTTTTTGATGTCGGATATCTCCTGAGGGTCTACTAGAATGAGGAGGTCCACCGACCATTCCTTGGTGATCTCCTCAAAGTCCTCCTCCATTAGATTATAGTAGGATTGGAGTTGTTTCTTGTGTTCATCAGCGCGCACTGTGATGTAAATAAAATGTTGGTCCACACTGAACTTCATCAAGGGCCTGAATCGATGTAGAGTGTTCGGAGTGATTCGAGGCTCGAACTGGATGGTTGTCTTCAGCTGGTTGTAATAGTATGAAAAACAACATTGGACTACCACTATTTATTCATGTCTCTTGATTACCACAGTGTACTGAACTTCGCGAATAATGGTTCGAGAGGCTCTGCAGTCAAGTTCTAATTGGTTTAGCAGGTACTTTGCCCAATTCATTTGAATTCCTTTTGAGCACTTCCCTGTGAGGTTGACTACAAAACTAGTGACTTGGGTAGTTCAGTTCTTTCATACTAACTTCCCTACAATCAATTGATAGGTGGGGCACACTAGGCCACTCTGGATAGAGGCTACCTTGTAGCTTCCTGTTCATTTCTCTACATTTCCATAAGTTTTTTTGATCCACTATACTAGAGCGTGATCCATATCTTTTCCAGGGTAAACATCTTGTGGATCAGGTCCTTCCATGCTTAATCCTGTGATACGATGGATCAACATCAGATCAATTGTTATGCAGTGGTTTAGCCACAAGTAACCTCCATGATAACAGGACAACAATAGCTTGACACATGAATTTACCTTGTGGTTTCATCCAAAGTGATGAATCTTCATGACATTGAGCAGTGTGGACTGCGCAAGGTTCATGGTCCATGACTAGGGGATTATCTTCGAATTTTTCTGCTTGGTTCTGGTGAGTTACTTATGCGGGGTGAGCATGTTATAGGATTTTGATATCCTAGGTTGAATTCACTAAACTTCAATGCTTCAATCTTATCTTGGTCTACTCAAACTGCACGTATCCCCTTCTGGAGGTATGTAGTGACCAAAGTGTAGTCGAAATCTTTGGGCACACTATCTCAATTTATTGCATGCTTAGAGGTGGTAGATAGGAGGGTAATATGGTCGGGATCAAGTTAACATTTGATAGATCATCCCTGTGCTTGGTTTGCTTTTCATTGGATGGTCGAGATGGTCCGGCTCTGGGGGCAGTGGATGGAGAGGATGGAAGTCCTCTCGTGGATGATGCTTGTATACTTGTGGACATTGACATGACTCTTTCAGTCATGAGGTCGATAAAAAATTCTTCAAATAATTTCTCTGTAATGCGCAATTTCTCCGACATACACACTCAGGGTTAACGATCTCAGGTTCGAGGAATAACTTAGACACTATAATAGGATAGACAACAAGAGTGTGATGATCACTATATAAACTCGACTTAGTCCGCGGGCTCAAATTCTCAATTGGAAAATGTATTCTCGGTGCATGGAGTAATGTGATGAATACGTAACTCAACAACAGGTCACTTGTAATGAGTATGAATCCTTCATTAACTCAGTTCTATCCATTATGGCATGGTCCCAATCATTGGATGGCGAGATGGGTGAGATGGTTGTCCATGAATGGATTTCTATCTGTTTGGAGCATTGATCTAACGGTTATAATGTCCTCAACAACTATATTTATTCGTCATGGTGAAGTGCCATGTGTCACTATTCTGATATCCCAAAGAAGCTCAAATTTTTCAATTTTTCCTTCTACGAGGTTCTCTCTAGAATCTTCTGCAACTTGTTGATCTTATATTTCTTCTTACTTAGCTTTCTAGCCTTGTTTCCAGTGAGTTTCGTCTCAATGTGCATTTTTCCATTCTGATCCTTAGCTTCTTTTGGAATAGTTACTTCGCACTGTTGAGATTCTTTTTTAATATTCAAGCATAACCCTTCTTCTTCATAAGTACTTCAATCTTCAGTGGTTCTTCTAGTGTTCTTGCAACTTCAACATCTGGGTCTCTGGTGTTAACTCGCTTTGATTTGTTCTTTTGTTCTTCAATCAAGTGTGTGATCCTTATAGTCATGAATTATTTTAACTATTTCTTCTTCTGTTCTAAAACTTCTTCTTCTTCTTTCCTCCTAGCCTGATTTCTTTCAATCCAAGGTTTTCCTAGCAGCATGGTAAACAAGACGTTATTCTCATTGAATTTAACAATCTCAAAATCTTCCTTTGTCGAAGTTCCATTGGCATTCATAGGTATCCAGATGTGTTTTCCACATAGGTTTTTCAACTTTCCTTTGAATAGTGATATTCCTCCTAGTGAAGGAATCATAGCAGGCTTCCCTATAGATTCCCACATTCTTTCTGTCATGATATTCACCTGTGTTTCCTCATTTGGAACAAAGCCAATATCGAAGTCTCATATTCTTTCTTGAAGGCAGTCTTTTTCTTGGAAGATCACTGATAAGTTGACATGGAGGTGGTCATTCAGGGTTTCTCTTATCTGTAGCAATGCTCTCTCTGATTCTTTCTGGGGTTCCATCATAATCTTAGTTTTTGGATCTAACTTAGGGTTTTCTTGATTCATATTCATTTTTTCAACCTTAGCAATCATTGTAGGGAAATCCAAAACTTCATGGTCCATAGCTTTACAACAAAGAAAACTAGGTCTTCTCCCAGGGTATTCCTTAGCAAGATGTCTGAGTTTTCTGTATCTGTAACAAAGGGCTAATCCTCTCTTTTGTTTAAATGATCCCCACCCTTTATTGTACTATGCACTAGGATCATGGTAGCTAACCTGCAAAAAATTGTTTCTAGGATCCTGCATACACTTATTAGTCCAAATATCCTTTTTATCCATAGTTATAACATATTTTTCACTATTCTTATCAGATCTATTCATATCAAATCTTCTTTCATCTATTAATATCCTAGTTATCAAGATAGGATAGAATCTATCAAACATACCTAGATTCATACTTTTGAAACAAAAATTTCCACTAATCTTACTTCTAAAGAGCACAAAGCTTTCAGATCTAGAACTTTTTCACTATTCTTACCTTTATGAGAGCACAAAGCTTTCAGATCTTACCTCTTTTAATCAAGAATTCTCACTTTTACCTTTATTTGGGAAAAAAGCTTCCAGATCTTACCTATTTTCTTCAGATCAGACTTCTCTTCCTTAACACAGAGCTTTCCAAACTAGTGGAGTACTGCACACTAGAGAAATAGATCTACGCACAGAGCATTCACAATTTCAGGTCTGGTCTTTGGATAAATCTTCTCCTTCCTTAGTTCCCAACAATCACAATTTTGGATCCTTGCAACATAACCATTTGTTGGCATAGGGGAAGACCCAGGGTTCAACGCTACAACAACGCACCAACAAAACCCTAACTATCGACCCTTTCGGAAACACCTGCGAAGCATATGAAGTCTTAGTCGAGGTAGAGGCAGGGGTGGTTGTAGGACTCAGATGTTTGCAACCTTAGCTGAGACACAGATATATGATTATAACACTTAATAGAGAACTTACAACTGTTAGTTCTTCATTATCTAACTAATATCTACTCCGTAGAGAAAATAGAGCATCACAACATTCACCCTAATCTAATGTATATAATCACTTAGTAAAGGAATTAGACCATATCTAGTAGATTCAAGCACTAAGAAATTTCACAGACGTTAGATGTAGCATCCAAATTTATCATAAGCACAAAGAATAAATAGATCTATCTATCTATATCAAATCGCTTAGCACATAGCACATAAACACATAAACACATCACAAAGAGAATAATAACACATTATTTACGTGGTTCTCCCCCAACCTATGGATATGTCCACCAACTCTTCTTCTTTATTAGCTTCAATCAGTCATCTACATGCACAGAGATAAAAACCCTTACTTCACATAAGACAAGATATCTGCGTAGCTCGCTAGATCCTCCTTCCTTGTGTTAGAACACATATCCCTCCAAACTCTCTTACTATGACTTGCACTTAGCTCTGCAGGTATAAAACAATATGCACAAATCCTTACACTTCTTGATCACACAGATCCAACTCTTAGCACTTAGCCAACTTGCACAACACTTGCGTATTACTCAACTACTTCTTACACTACCTAGCCTTCTATTTATACACACAAAATAGGCCTAAAATGTGTAAAACCATGGGCTGACATCCCATTCCCATTATATATTCCCAAATCCCAAAAAGGACCCAAAAAGGGGCCAAGATTCTGTGATCTCTACTTTGTCTTGTGCTCTGTCTTCGATAGGCTATTGAAATCCCAAAATTGGTCAAATTTGACCAAGGATCTCCCAAAACATTGCCAAGGGCCAACACTCTACAAGTTGATACCTTTGTTATCTTATAAGGTTTTTCCTGTTAAAATTTAAATATCATTGGTTTCTATTTTACGCTAAGAAACATGTCTCATTTTTCTTGTAGGCTTACAGGGTCGCTGGGATGGATTAAAGCCACTCTTTGTCCAAGAAAGGTACCCAGGTTTCATTTTACCGCTCTTAAGTGAGTTCCCTAGATTTCTAATCAAAGATATGATTTTGATCTATAATATAATCATCAAGGGCGAGGTTCATCGGGTTTCAAAGATGGCCGAAATGATACTTATGTAGCTTCAATTTAAAGGAAAGATATAGGGACCAAAAATCCTATTGTTGTGTAATAGGAGGATATCAGCAGGACTATATCGTTACTCCATAAATTTTACAATCGACTTAGATGGAAAATCGATTAGTTCATTTCTTCCGGGATAATAGATCTAATTATACATATATTTCTAGAATTAATAACATGTATCTATGTACAGTAATTCTTTCTTGTACCCTTTCCGGGTTTACTTTGGATTCCTATGGTGTATTTCTATAGCTCTGCCCTTTTGATTTTTACTGCAGTGATTTTATGTGTAATAAAAATGTATGGTTCCAAGGTGTATATTGTTCACTTCATTTAGTTTACTAGTGTATTGTTTTATTTCCAGGACTTCTTTTGTGGTTTCCTGAACTAATCGTTTCATCTCAGGGCTTCGTTTTGTGACTATTTGAGCTATTTGTTTCATTTAAGAAATTCAATTATGATTGTTTGAACTAATCGTTTTCATTTACATTAAAATAGTCTGGTTGTAATAGCCCCTTATTTCTACCTGTGCTTTTGGTATATGATAAATTATGTATGTATCATTCTAAATTCTCAAGTTTATTTTCAAAAAATTCTTACTAAAGAGATACAGTAAAATTGTAAGAATTATATTATTTTTTACTTTACACCAACAACAATAATTCAAATAAAATTTGACCAGATAAAGAGTATATAGACATATCTGAACGAAATTTGTCAAATAACAAATGGAACAACCACATTCCACCTAACCCTAGAACAGCGCATCCAAATCACTTGTCTTGTTCACCCCCTAGCCTAACCATGAATCCACGAGGGCTAACTCAGAACTCCTCCTCAGAAATGTCTTTCAGTTTTCAACAGTTTTCTTCTTTTCTCACATTGAGCAAGTAGTGTTCATAACAACAAGAGATCAATTTCCTTTTCCCCGCATACTCGACAGTGTCCTTCCTCCTCACATATGCCATATATCCAAGTCATTTTTTTGTATGTCTTTTTTCCCTCCCTTGGGAATTTTCGCAGCTTTCCAAATCCATGAATTTCAGGGGATTCCAATGGCCAAATTCTTGATTTGACACTTGTAACAATCATCCCTAAGGTAGTTCCAACATGTTCCCCATTGATGGAGTCATGGTCAACTGATTTCAACATGGTTTTTCCATTTGTCTTCTAGCAATAGTTATAAAATATTTTGTTTTATACAAGTGTCATAGTCAAGAAGTTAGTTGGTTTAAATCAGGTCTTTTCCCAATAGTCACAATCATTAAATACAATTGATTAAATTCAAAATTTGGAATTACCAAAAATGACAAAAATTTTCCAATTTCGAATTTACCATAAACGAAATAATTTTCCTAAGAAATCTCAAACTTAAAAATAATTCTTTTTTTGGGGGGGGAAGATGTCACAATAACTAAGTATTAGAGAATTATCTTCTAAAATCAACCAAAATCACAATAGACGATATACATCGTTTTCTTAAGCTGGAGTAAAGTGCCAATCTCAGATTGATTCTCCATTTGCTCACGAAAGGAGTTTCTCCGCGCAATAAATTTTGTTTACCATAAATTCAAGTAAATGTGTTTGAACATCCAATTTTTATTTGAACCGGGGATTAATCTTCCACGTACCAATTTCCCTTGTAGATTATGGGACCAGATTTGAAGAAAAACATGGCTAGATCTCAAGGTTTTCGAAAAATGAAGTACACCTTCCCATGACGGTCACTGGGCAGTGTTCTCACACTAGTAAAATAGGAAGGCACACTTAGGATACCTATATTATGTCTAGAATGAGCGATGGGAAGAGAGCATTGCAATCCTGAATATTGTCGAGAAGTGTGCAAGCAGAGGGCACCTTGGCCCGCCAATTTCAGTCTAGGAAAAGAGTAATGGGAGGGCGCAATAGTTGGCCAGAATTATGTCAGGTAGAAAACAGTGAGAGGGAACACAAGGAAACCCAATATCAGTCAATAAATGAGTAAAGGGAGGGCGCAAATTCTGGCCCAAATTATTTCAATAGAAAACAGTGAGAGGGTGCACAATGCATCCCCATATTAGTCAAGAAATGAGTAAAGGGAGGGTGTAAATGTTGGCCCGAATTCTGTCAATATAGAACCGTGAGAGGGTGCACAAGGAAACCCAATATCAGTCAAGAATGAGTAAAGGGAGGGTGAGAGGGTGTACACTGCATCCTAATATTAGTCAAGAAATGAGTAAAGGGAGGGTACAAATGTTGGCCCGAATTCTGTCAATATAAAACCATGAGAGGGTGCACAAGGAAACCCAATATCAGTCAAGAATGAGTAAAGTGAGGGCGCAATGCTGGCTCGAATTCTGTCAAGGGAAGAGAAAGTTAAAGCGAGCGCTTGGCAGCCCAATTTTTTGTCCACGTGAGCAATCAGCGGGCATACTAGGCCACCCAAATTTCTGTCATGGATGAGAAAGGAATGGGTGTATTCAATCAATCGATAAAACAAAGATTTCTAGGAGAACTTGCTACAAGAATTTCTCTACAAAGATGTGGCTTTTAGGGCACAATAACAATGAAATTCAATACATTCCATCATATTTTCTACTTCAAAAACATCCACCAATTTACAGTTACAACTACGAAGATCAAATTATGGAAGCCTATAGCAATGATAACAACTATATTAATCAATAAAAATCAATTCAACTACAACTTCCATAAAATACTATAAATGAAGAAGAAGATGGCCTGGAGATGATCTTCGACAATTAGCATTCCTTACATCCTCTCACTTGCTAATCATCGAGACTTCATCGGTACCTCCTAACCAACACTAGGGATACTCTTCTTCTCCCTTATCCCCCCAATACGCAAAGGGGCCACACACATAAAACCAAAATTCTCTATCTCCTAGATTTCCTTGTAAGGCAAATCCACCACTCTCTGTCCAGTTGGGTATCCCAACTCTCACAAGTAAAACTAGTAAAAAATAATTCAGCAGTATAAATTTGTGAATCACCAGTGTGTGATCCCACCACTCTTTTTTCCCATTTTCATTATAGGAGTTTCCTAAATGACATCTTCCCACTTGCACAATTAATTTTCTTTTTGATTAATAATTTAGAATTATTCCCCCCGTACACTTGTCACCCTTTCCCCAAGTTGCACAAGCAAATTCCTCAATTTATTTTAATTAAAGTCAATTTCCCACACCTTTTCTAGAAGCTCTCCTTAAATCACTCCTAGTTTTCTCTTTATTCCCCTTATTCCCAATTAATGAATGATGCCTTACTAAATCTGAGTTTAGTTAAGACAATATTCCTCTCTAGTTAGACTAGTGTTAACTACATGCTAGATTCATTTATATGAGTACACATTCTCTCATGTTTTTCTTCCAGTTTGGTATTTTCTTGCTCCCATGTTTGTTTTATTAATTCTTTAGACTTAGATCATTTTTCATAATTTCTTAAATTGATTTAGCTCATTCCTATCTTCGTTTAGTTATTAATTTCAGTTTAGCTGCTTTACAAAAATTACTTTGAGGCTTAATTAAATTTTATTTGAAAAGGCTTAGATGCTTCTAGGGATTTATATTTAATAATTTACTCATGAATTAATTATTTTAAATGTGAAAATGGCGGATTAATTTATTCTTTTCTAGGTCACCTAGATTTGTTGACTCAAGTTTCTTTTTAAATGAGGGGACATGCCTTTCAGGACACACTGCTCTGCTCCAAGGGTGCCACTCACCTTTTTGACTGGCTTTGGAAGTTGTCCAACCCTTGGAGTCACCACTCCATTCAGGCGACCTTGTGACGAACTAAGGGATTCTAAGGAATAAGGACCATGCCTTATTGTGTGCCCTTAGAAATATTCATGAACGATTGTCTCAGTCTTCCCTCACGGAATCATGGACCTCTTGAGATAGGTAATCGTTAACCTAAAATTTGAGCTAGGATGGGAGTGCTAGTAGGCTATGATAGGAACTCTACCACACCTCTCCCTCAATATTTGGTCTATTGCATGTCCTCTTTACTCCTTATGTGAGTCATATTACCAAGCATTCATCAACATGCATTCATTAACAAAACACTATCAATGATGCATATACAAAATCATAATGTAATCGATCATATGTCACATATGAATAAATGAAATACTCAAACCAATACAGTCCACGCTCTGACTCAATCTGGAGTCCAAGGAGGTCCATTGATGTCGTAGGAATCCACAATTTGTCAATGTCCTGCACATTCAGGGAAAACTTATCAATAGCATATGTCAATACATATATCTCAAATAACATAAAATCTTAATCCATCAACATCATCATAAGAATCCATAAATGAAAAAATTAACCATGTACTATAATTGGATCACTTGCACACAAGTGTCCTTAAAGAATAAGTCAATAACATGTGCTCGCAACAAAGGGATGTTACATACACCCTCTCTTGTATTAAACTTCATCCCAAAGTTGTAAAGTATATAAAATGCAGTAGTAAGAGTCTCTAACAAGATTTATATGTCTAATCTATCAAATAAGTAAGGAAATTACTGATGTATAGCATATGCATCCTCCTAGGTAGTTGAGTGTGGACTATAATTGTCCCAATGGACTTTGACTTGATTGACCATTTGACGTCGTAGATGTCAAATGAGATGGTCCAGAATGGGGATTGGCTCCACCATGAGTGAACCCTCGTCTGACGCCTACAAAGAACTCATGTCAATCAGATGTGTAGGATCACTAACATAATGTCTAAAAATAGATACATGTAAAACATCATTCATACGCCTCAAAGAATCATGAAAGGCTAGTCGATACGATACACACCCCTTCCTTTCCACAACTTCGAAAGGTCCCACAAACTAGGAAAGAGTTTATCACCCTTTCCAAACTTGATCGAACTCTTGTGCAATTTCAGCCACAGGAAACTCGGTCACCAACTTCATAATTGTGGTTGACGTGATGTGCACCAACATAACTCTTTTATCAATCTTGCACTTCATTAGTCCTTTGTCTTATGGTTTTCATTTGTTCTTCCATTTATTGAATCAATCTGGTCCTACCAAGACCCTATCCTCAAGTCAATCCAAACTCAATGGCGTCCAACACGGTCTTCCGTAGAGAAACTCAAATGGTTCCATCTTAATGGTACTTTGATAGTTTTTGTTGTATGAAAACTCTACCAGTGGAAATAACTCTTCCCAATGATTTTTTGGTCTATCACATACATACGCAACATATCTTCCAAAATTTAGTTCGTTCATTCTGTCTTCCCATCGGTCTTAGGATGATATGTTGTACTAAAGTTTAGTTGTGTCCCCAAGGCCTCTTGGAAACTAGTCCAAAATTGTCCTGTAAACACCAATCCTTGATCGGATATGATCATTTTCGGTACACCATGTAACCTTACAATCTCATTGATAAAAACTATAGCTATGTCTAGTGCCTGATACTTCATATGTACAAGAATAAAATGTGCACTCTTCGTCAGAGTGTCAAATACGACGAAAATTGAGTCATGCCTACCTTCCGTCAACAGAAATCAAACAATAAAGTCCATTGAAATGACCTCCCATTTCGATTCTCAAATACCATGTGGTTGTAGTAATCCTACCACATGCATTTGTTCATATTTCACTTGATGACATTCTAGACATCTCGCCACATAACTAACAATGTCTACTTTCATTCCTTTCCATAAGTATAAAGGATTCAGTTATGCCATCATCTTTGTGACTCCCGGATGAGTCATGTATACATCTCTATGAGCCTCTCTTAAGATCAATTTTTCCAATTCATCGTTAGGTGGTATGCAAATCTTGTTATTTTACGTCATCAGTCTGTCATTTTCCAATGTATAACCTTCAAACTTTGGTACCATCATGGTGTCTTGTCTAATAGTTTCCTTAACTTCCTTGTACCAGTAATCGTCGATCTGTATAGTTAGAATCTTTTCTCTAATATTCCTCTGAAGGGGTATCACTGAAAATATGCATGGTCTCCAAATCAATGCATATTCCACTTTGTTCACCATTCCTTTAATGTAAGTGATCTGAAAATCGTATTCACTAAGTAATTATGACCAATGCCTTTGTCGCGCGTTCAAGTCATTCTGCATAAATAAGTGTTGTAATCGATAGTGATCTATTTTGAGTTTGAATTTCCCTCCAATCAAAGAGTGTCTCCACACTCTCAAGGCATACACAATGTCCAATAACTCAAAATCATGTGTTGCATAGTTCTCCTCATGCTTTCTTAATTTCCTTGAGATGTACATGTTCACTCGACTGTCTTGTATCAATACTCTTCCTAAACCTTCCTTACATGTGTCTATGCATACCAAGAATTCCTTGTCCATATTGGGGGAATTTTAGTATCCGCATTGTCATCAAAAATTTCATGAGCCTTTGAAATTATTCTGTGCATTTCTCGGTCCATAAAAACTTCTTGTTTTTCTTTTGCAATTCCGTGATCGTATTTGCTATCTTTGAAAAATGTTCGACAAACCATCGGTAATATCCGAATAAACCCATAAAGTTGCATACTTCTTGTACGTTTGTTAGTGCAAGCCATTCCATAATAGCCTATACCTTAATTAGATCCACAACGATGTCTTCGCCAGATGTAACATTCCCTAAGTAATGAACCCTTGATTGGTAAAAAGAGCATTTTGATAGTTTCCCATATCATGTATTTTCCCGTAAACACTATAGTTCCAAGTGTAAATTTTCTTGATGTTCTTATTTCATTCGAGAATATATTAGTATGTCATCAATGAATACTTGAACAAAATTATCCAAGTATTCGCAGAACACCCCATTCATCAAACTCATGAATACCCCCATGGTGTTTTTTGGTCCAAAAAGTAAAATGGTAAACTCGTAATATCTGAACCTCATATTGAATGTGGTTTTAGCAATGTCTACCTCTTTAATTCACAACTGGTGGTAACTTGATCTCAATTCGGTCTTTGAAAACACCGTCATGCCTTTCATTTGATCAAACAAACTGTCTATTCTAGGAAACAGATACTGGTTCTTGATCGTTGCCTTGTTCAATTGATAGTAGTCAATACAAAGTCTCCACAACCCATCCTTCTTTCTTATGAAAATAACAAGTGAACCCCAAGGTGACACACTTGGACATATAAGTCCCAGTTCCAACAACTCTTGTAGTTTCATTTTCAACTATTGTAACTCAGGCATTGACATCTAATAAGGTGTTTTGTCTATCAGTTCAGTTCAAGGTATCAGGTCGATTATAAACTCCAACACCCTTTCAAGTGGAAAGCCTGGTAACTTTTCTGGGAACACGTCCTGAAACTCATGTACTACTGGAAGGTTTTATATTCCTTCTGCCTCTCCCTTGTCGTTTAACGCTAATATTTCATATAACTTACATCCTTTGGACATGCTCTTCTGCATCTGTAGGGAGGAAATGAAACTCAGGGACACTCCCTGGTTTCTTCCTATGATCACTCTTCTCTATCCCTCATCATCTATCAAAATTAATCATTTCATCTTACAGTTGAGTATCACAGCGTGCGATTCCAACCAATTCATACCAATCACAATGTCATAATATCCTAATATCATGTCATACAGGTTGGTCTTCGCTACAAAATATCCTAGCTTAAGGATACAGTCTATAGCCTTTCCTCCAACCTTCTGTTTGGCACCCAAATCCATTTCCATGTATCTAAACTCATCTTGTTCGACTGATTTACCTTAATTATTTTTAGCGTTGCATCATAAATAGAGCTCTCTGTAGCACCGATATCTATCAAAATACCAAATTTTTTGTCAGTGATGGTACATGACATCTCGAGCATAGTGGAATGGTGCTCATCCTAGTGGTTATTCACCACTGCATGAATCCTCTGGGCCTTTCCCAAACCTCCAAATGTAGTGTTTCTTGTTGATGTGACTTCTCTGGCCCTCTCAACTGGACAATATCTCTAGTAATGTGGCTCTCCACATGTCCATCATCTGGTCTTCGGTCCAATACTGTTAGTCCCCAAAGTAAAAGTTGTTGGCCTACCAGCTTGAGATCCTGGTATGTTCTACAGAATAGGCCTAAACTATTGTTGCTTCAAGTGATCTTGTTGTTGATGTGATGGTCCTCTATAGGGAGTCCTCTGCTGAGGAGATGGTCATCAATGTGTCATGAACCCCGGTTCTCTAGACATATCTCGATACCCTGGTGTCTTTCTGGCTAGTGTCTGATGATTTTGCACACCTAATGTCATCTTTCTAGTTAGTCTTGTAGGAGTCATTCCTTGACCCTTGCTGGTTAGATATTCCTCGACTATGAGTTCCTTCTAGACCGCATCATGCAATCTCTCCAGAGTTAGGATCCTCACTTTCACACGGATGTTGAAGTTAAGGCCGATCACAAACTTGTTTACCTTCATATTCTCTGTGTTTAGATGCAGGGCATATCAAAGTAGCTCCATAAATATGGCCTCATACTCTGCAACTGTATGACCTCCATATTGTAAGGAATTGAACTCATTGAGTTGGTTCTTGTTACGCGAAAAATCTCTCTATGGTCAGGGGAAAACCACAACAGATGAAAATGAATGCAAAAATCAATTCTATTCTCAAATATTCTATATAAAGAATATGCTAGAAAGACAAGATAAAATGCCTACCCCGTCCATATGTTCAATGAAGTCCATGATTAAGCACTTGACCCAAAGCAATATACCTGCAACTAGTCCTCAAAAACCAAGAAAATAAATAATATGGTGATAATATATGATATTATCACATTTAATAGAATAATCCATTAACATTCATAACAAATATGCCCATGGAATAAAAATTCAAATATTTACAAGATATCAATTAGACGAGAAAAGAGTATTTCTATTAATATATGATCAACAGATGTGGATAAGTTACAGACTTCTGTGTCAGCATGGTTTGGAACCAAGAAACTAAGTTCCTTCCAGCTGGGCCTCCACCACTTCAATCCTCCACCAAACGCAAGCTCATGTAAGAGAGACAATGGATTTTTCACTCAATAAGGGAAGATCTTGCGGGATGAACATTGTGTTCAAACTTAAAGGACAAAGGGATGAAGACTTAATGTGAAGTGAATAATTCCTCTAGAGAAACTTTTCTCTCAAAGTTGAATTCTTTCTCCTCTTTTACATAGTTCGGAATTGGCCCCTTTATATCCTTCAAGTGGAACTGAAGGACGGAGTTATAATATTTCCAGTATATGGAAGGCCAAGGATCATTGATTTCCTATCATGACATGGAAACCCAACACCATTTTTCAATTTTGGGCACATTTCAAGATGTACATCGGATGTAATGGTGCAACCTATGTATATGCATGTTGTACAGTAGGCAAGGTGTGTATATGTGGAAAAAATGTATTTTTAGCTCTGGGATTTGCAAAAAGGGATGACATTTTGCATAGGGAAATCGAAAAAGGCCTTTTGTGCAATATTGCATGGATTGAGGAAAATCTTTCTATAACATATGCCCCCTAATGTGTGAGGTTAGAGGAGTATCTGTGCTGACCGAAATACATTATAAAAACCCAAAAGTGTAGTGATGGGGAACTAGCTGGAATACAAGTTGCTCATTACAATCTTCATTCACTTTGCATACATGGCTTCAAAATTTGATTTACACTGCAGATCCATGTGAAAATATACCAAACAACTTTCTATGGTGATGAATAGGAAAATAGAAATGTGGTTAGATGCCAAAGGTTGTCATAGTCACAAACAAGGCCCAATAGAACTAGTCTCAAAATCAATATGAAGATATCTATATACAATGGAGTGCAATATGATCTCCCATGATCACTAAATTCATATAGGTACTGGTCCAATGAAAAGGAAGCAACAACTCAAGAAATTTGCAGCCACATTCTAATGTTTTCAAGTCTTCTACACAATCTTCCAAAGGTGCAAGTCTACATCATGTGAATAAAGGATTTGAGGTCAAACATAATGAGACATCGTTTGATTACCGGTCATTGAGGTATACCGTTAACAAACGTGAGACAACCTACCGATGATGAAAGTAGGTATCAAGGCATTGAGTACATTCTTACAAGTGTGAATAAAGGAGTCGGGGTCGAACACTTGAAGAATCCATCGATCATGAGACATTTATGTATTCCCAACTGTCGATGGTGAGAGAACCTACCACTAATGAATGCAACCCTCAAGGTACTCAGAGGAATCTAGGTCTCATTTCCGGAATAGATAATTTGAATTCGATGGAAGGAGACCCACTGAAAGGAGAGCAGTAAGGAATTTCGCATCATTCAACATGAGGTACAAAGAAAGAGCTTCATGATTTGGAGGAAATTGGATGAAGAACATGTTCACGAACCAACGACCCTGTGTGTCTTTCGTGTGTTCCAAGTGTAAGAGGTACATGAAAAATACTCTCTGAATAACAGCTAATGAAGAAAATTTTTGACAAAGGTGAGGAAACCACCAATAAGGCTAATGGAATCCAAGACACTACATGAATCCCAATGTGTGAATAGATGTCATGCCATTGAACACAAGGGAAACCACTCAATCAACGATCAATGATGAAATTTCGACTAATGTGTTCAAGGTTACCTACCAATGATGAAAGTAGGACCAAGGTGCTTGATAGGACTAAAACATCATGTTATTCTAATACAAACTGATGTTATGGCCTATATGCAAAGTCAAGAGTTTTGAGGAATGGACGACACAGGTTGATAGACATCCTTTGAATAAGAGCATTAGACACATGGAAGAATACGACAACATAGACTCAATGATGAAACCATGATGTGCAGGAGACATCAATCAAACTCTCCATAGGGACTGAAAGAGTAACCAGTCGGTGGAGAAAACCTTCTGTAACAAGCTTAGTTTCCTAAGTCAATTCTAAACCCAAAATTATGATGACAAATGGACTCAATAACTTTGTGCTTTGTTCAAAGGCGACACGAATGAGGCCAATAGAAGATAATACTCCCTTCCCACCGGTATTTTTTTTTTTTCATAGAAAAATGAATGCTACGATATAAAGGAGGAAATGAGGGTTGCAGGTAAGAAAAACTAGTTCCAGCAGTGGACCATACCTATGCTCAATGAAAGGAGGTGCATGTGGGATATGGACACTCGAGGGAATGTTCCCTCCTAGTTATAGGGTGTCAAATTGGGAAGGATATAAACAAGGCTCTGCTTGGTTGAGGATAAAAAAATGATGAGGCAAACAGTTTATAACGCAAAGAGAGAACCAACTATAGGCTCAATACTGCAAGCAAGGGCATGAGCTGCAATCACAACTTAATGCCAAAAAAAATCATTTTTCATAATCTTAATCTATTTGGCTTGAAAAATGGATAAACTTGTACCAAATAGAGGTCCTTTCAAATCCAATTTATGAAAGTGAAAGAGACAAGTTCACTCGGAAATATTTTCACTTTTTGAAAATGAGTCAGAAAATAGCTTAACTAATACTCATGACCTTTCAAGTCCAATTTAACGAGTGTGAAAGGGACAAATTCACTCATACATATTTCTTCATTTTGGAGGAGTCAGAAAAGATATTAAATCAGACTCGTTGTGAGGTTTCCATGCGGCATGTCATGGGGGAGGCCAAGGCTCCTACGTAGAACTTCTGTGAAAGGTCAACATCTTATTAATGACCGACACAAGCTTGGAAAAACCCAAATATATCCAAGTCCAAGAGGATATTGTTAGAAAGTTGGATTAGGTTGATGGATAATTGGTATGGATTGTTGGTTGTCATTGATTTCAACCATTGGAGAGTGATATTGTAGATTGATGTCAACCCTTAGTGATTGATTTCAACCTTTGGAGAAAGTCTGATAGCGAATTCCAGTAGCACAAAGGTTCGGGTAATGGACCCAAGGTTGTTTCATGTATACTAGTATGATTTTTAATATATTTGAAGGTAATAATATTCTATATGGACAGTACATGTCATTCCATTTCCGGTGGTACGTGTAATGTCACATAAATCCTCATGGTTAGAGAGTTATGGCCATGAGAAGTTGGAGAACCCAGGTTTGGGTAATG
>SNQJ01S0088815.1:13670-27856 GCA_010110895.2 Picea sitchensis
AAATGAAAATGTCTCCTTGGTATATATAGGAGACTAGGAGGTATAATTACAACTAATGGAATAAAGCCGACATAAATAAAATAACATTACTAATGTAATATGCCCCAATTAAGGGGTAATGAGCCAATATTAGGTCTTAACAGTTTGATACATGCTCTTTTGAGCACTTGGATTTATTCTACAAAGAATATCTACAACCATATTTATGCTCTAACTTTGATGAAGATGAGGTTATGATTTTCCCAGGACACGAATTTCATGATGAGAGTTTACATCCTTTTTTTCCTTCATCTTGCTATACCACTGAGGACAAGGCTAGGATACATGTTCCTTGTCCCAAGTTTTCTATGGGTCAAAAACTTTCTTTAGAATTTAAAGGAAGGATGGAGGCTTTAAGAAGAACATTGACATCCCATCTTTTTAGCCTTCCCTCGAGTAATTATCAGGAATCTTCCAAATTTATTTTCATCCCATCCCAAGCCTTGGGGAGTGATGATGGGCAAGATAGTTATTCTTTGAAGCCTTTGAGTCAACCTGGAGAGCCTTTGTCTTATCACAACTCTATCCAGACATGGGTAGAGCGAGCCTATGGGGATTCATCTTGGGATAATTGTGTCCCTCCTCTCCACCCTCATGAGTTAGATTTCATGTTTTTTCTATCATGTGATGACTATCATGGCTCATGATTGTTTTGTTCTTGATATATTTCTATTTTGGTTTGTAATAAAGCACAAGGGTAGAACTCTTGGATTTGATGAAATGCTAACATGGATTCACTAGTTATATGATTATACTTGGATTTTCAAAGATGACATGTTTAGAGTAGGTATGTCATTTGCATCCTTCCATCTCATGTGTATGTATTTACATCAGGATTTCATGATAGTATAGTCTTGCATTCATCTTGCATCATTTTCCTTTACTTGTTATTGTTATTATTTTATTATGCATACATGTTTCTTTAGTTTTATTTTTTGAAAATCCCAAAAAAAAATCTATCTAGCATGACTTTGGTATACTAACATTGGTGGATCACATCCTCCCACATTTGTTACTGAAGTGATAGTGTTGTTAGAAGTGGTTGTAGGATTGTAGGTATTGGACAACTAGAGATGTTGAGGTTCGCATGCGCTCTACAGTGAGAACATGTCCCCATTTTGGAGTCAGATGTTACCCCCCCCAGCCTAGGGGTAACTAAATGAGATCATGTATGGTGGCCCCAGTCCCTAACAATGATGTTATAGCTTAAAACCTTATAAAGGGGACTCTCAAATATGACAAGAGAATAATAAAAATAAAAACTAACGGGTTTAGAAAAACATAACGCTTAGAAAGTGGTAACTCAAGAGAAAACGCACCCTCCACAAAGGCGTTCATAGAAGTGAATTCAGTGACACCATAAGCCATGAAGTAAGCCCAATATGTACCACTATCACACTTACTCTTGAAGGGTTATTTTCTTTCATTGCTTCCCTTTGTTAAGAACTTAAATAGATCTACAAATATAATCACCACAAATATTGAATAAACAATATATCCACGAAGTAAGATAGAAGAAACCACACTTTATTATATCAAACCCTTAGGGTAGGGAAATGTCACTTTTATATCCTCTTTTTGCTTCACTATTCCTTACATTTCATCATCCCATTAACCTTCCATCATACCATTTCCATAATGATACTTGGGTTTCTCCTTATTATTTTCCATTGTATTCATTTTAGTATTATAGGTGAATTTGTGATTAAATATTAGGAATTAACCTGTTTTCATTATATATCAAGGTTGGATGAGTTTGATGATGTGTGTAGTCATATGTGAAGATTTCAACAAAGTCAATTATTACCACCTAGCCTCAAATTCTAATTTCATCTTCAAGCTTTGAAGATTTGAAGAATATTTGGAACAATCATTCAAGCATATTCAAAGGAGAAGATCATGGAGATTTTGATAGGATATCTTATCCAAGATATGAGTGGAGGATTTGAAGGAATAAGTTCAGAGAATAGTGGATCTGTAATTATGACACTTTTCAAGACTTTCATGTATATAAGAGAGTGATCTCTCTTCACGAGGGGGGGTTGGAGATCATGTAATTCATAATTTAGTCTTGTAATTGGGAGAAGGGGATTCTTAGCTTTGAATATTTCATTGTTATTCGTTCATGCTTTGTCATTTGATTCTTGTAATACAATTTGAGATTGATTTATTGTGTGAGCTCACATATGTCTTTTGCCATTCAACTCTTCACATGTTGTATTGCTTTCCTAGACTAATTTCATGCTTTTCTAGTTAGTCTTTCAATGCTTTCCTAGAATAATTTCATTTTAGCAATTTAGATTAGATTACTTCTACTTCAATCCTGCATATATAGTGTGTGTACTTCGTAATCCTACGAACCTCGGATTGACAAATTAAATAGTTGGGCAAGTACTACAACGGAATTAAAAGACAATATTTATGCCTAACATTTTGGCATTGTTGTCAGGGAAGCATGATGGATTGAATTTTAGTATGAATAGTCATGCTCCTAACTCTGAGGTGACATATGGGTAAGGGCATGTAGGGAGTATTTCAATTCCTGCAAGTGTGGTAGTGTAAATTTCAATTTCTGCAACTGTGAAGAGGTTTTCATGTGTTTCAGCAAGTGTGATTTTCAGTTTTCTTTATTTTGATTTGGGTGTTGTAAGAACCCCTTTTTCAATATGATTTAACTATGAGTGTTAGCTTGGAACAACTCGCTCAGATTATTTAGAAAGTTGGGATCTCCTCTTCTCACGAAGAGGAGATCTTGACAGCAGCCCAGAGCTTAAATACTCCTCCAGAAACGAACGAGAAATCAACATCTGAGGAACTTGAGGAGGACAATGAGGAGCTACAGCATGATTTGAGTGAGGGAAACTACGCCTACGAAAGATATATCGAACGATGGTTTCAAGCGACTACCAGGTTAGATTCTTTTTATTTTTATTTTTATTTTGTTAATTTAGAGCTTCAGCAACAAATCTTGCATGCTTATACATATTTCTGACCCTTAGTTGCGAAATTGAAAGATAATATATTCTCATTACTGTTGTGTGCTTGGCTCCATTGGTTATTTGACTACACGTAAGTGATTTCTAAGATGTAATTAGCATAGAATAGGTAGGCTTTCATTTTCAGTTTTTGTTTTCCCCTAGAATAAGTATGCTCTCCTCCACGCTTCGTGCAATCGTGAGGATCAGAAAATAGGGATGAATTTGATTTCATGAATGAATGTTTTTGTGTCCATCCTTTGACCTACAAATAAACACAGTAAAAAAAAAATTAACGAATAAAAACAAAACCAATTTTTCATGTTGTTACAGCATGTTGGTACAGTGACATTTTACATGCTAATACAGCGAAAAATTTACATGTTGTTACAACATGCTGATACATCGAAAATTTTACATGTTGTTACAACATGCTGGTACAGGGACATTTTACATGTTGTTACAGTGACGTTTTTTTTTGCTGTAATAGTGATTGAATAAATTTGCAGATCTGCAAACAATAAAACCGCAGATGCATTAGGATTGTTTTATTTAGGAATGCAATAAAAAAAAAACTTAAAACAAAATAAAAAATAAAAAAAATCTACAATTTGTGCACGATCAGAGTTTCATTTTTCCATGTTGAAACAGTATGAACACCAGCTGAAACAATATCATGCTTGCAAACTTCTCGTTGATTTGAGTAGCAACAATGCCATCTCTTGCATTTATCTGAAACCTACAAACATTATCTCCCTCATTCTCATTCAGCTTCGCTGAGGTAATTGCCAGAAATGCGTAACTGTTAAAACACATGATTTTAAAACGCATTTTCTGAGCAAACAGAGGCGAATTAGGAAAACATAAAACATGAGTTTTCTTGGGAACAGAGGCAATTAGGTAACAAGAGAGCAGTTTTCTGGATTTCACAACCATTTGGGAAAAATTCAGGGTTCTTCGGAGCTCTGTTTTGCAGACTGTGTGAGGGGAAAACGATTTGTTTTGAACTGTTTGAATACGACACCCTCCAAGAAGAAGAATTCAAGTTAATAACAAACTCTGCTCCACATGTCACGTGATCTAAGAGTCTAATTTGATTTACTAATCAGGGATCTTTGTGAGGAAGGGGAGATTGAAGGCTGTAGATACAACGGGTGCATGAGATGCATTTGTAGGAGATCACATTTATTTTGTTTGTTTTAAACTATATTTTGTTTGTAAATAAATAAAATAGTTTAAATAAATAAATGTTTATGTATATATTTGTTTGTTTGTTTGTTTTGAACTAACAACACAAAACTAATATTTCTTTGTTTGTTAGTTTTTAATAACACAAATTATTTTTGTTTATATATATGTTTTTGTTTTGTTCTATTATAAAATAAAAACAATAAAAACAAACAAACAAAAATAATAACTGTTTTTTGTTTCATTTTAGTGATAAAACAAAAGCACTAAAAACAAACAAACAATTTTAAAAATTGAAAAACACTAAAAATATATATCTAAAAAATAGAAAACAGATAGAGCATAAAACAAAAACAAACAAAAACAAAAATAAAATTTGCAAATGGACATTCTAAAAATTCCTGAGTTGTTTTCACGATTTATGTTTTTTTTGAGTCACTGTCACAACAATCGAACACAAACTAGTATGCAAGGATAAAAGGTATAAAAACGTGGTTTATTTCTATGAGTTTCTCGCATTCGTACTTATTTCTGTTTTTCATGATATATTCCTTGCAAATCTCACAATTTTTATGCAGGAATTTGTACTAAGTTTTGCAGGAACGAGGACACTTGCACTTTGCTACTGAAGTGATTTTCAAGAATCACAAAATTCTTCAAAGAACATATGCTTTGATAGACAGCTTGAAGGAATTGTTACACAGAAACATTTTGTTGTTACACATAAAAAAAAATCACATCTTGATGTTTGTTGTTACACAGCGACCATGTTGATACACTATTATTTCCACATTTTGCCAAATTTCATGCTGTGACACTATCCCATTTCTCCTTCAAAGATGATTAGTCATCCTGTGTTGAAGCCATCTTCCATTGCCTTAACTTTCATGACTTCACACATGCCTATTCCTTTCTGAGTTGCATACATTATTTTCTTTATCTTTTTCAGTTCATTTTTGCCTTTCCAGTTTTCCATCTGAATAAAACAAACTCCCTTTCCATGAATACATTGCCTTGATTTCCTTACCATAAACACTATTTCCACTAATATCTTTCCATCTATGGTCCTACCAATCTTTTTACCAACTCGTGTTTACTAATATGGGATTCCTTAAAGCCCACCCTTCAACAGTCTTGCCCCATTGACCTCAACACCTTATCTGGGAAATAGACTAGAGTTCATTTTGAGTACCTTGAGGCTTGCATGCCTTAATGGCAAGTTCTCTCGCTAGCAATCATGGGAATACATCAATGTCCCTTGATCGTTAGATCTTGCAAGTGGCTCGACATCAGCCCATCTATTCGCACTTCGCAAGATATACTCGGGTACCTTGACACTCATTGACATCACTGATGAGTTTGTCTTGCATTGGTTAATGACATTCATCAATGGTCAATAATCCAATGATTTCTCTTCATGCTTGACATCGACACATTCATTCGCATGACGAGAATTGTACCATCGGTTTTGTAGCGGGTGAAGACTATACACTTTTTTTTATGACTCTCTCAAAATTAACAACAACATGACTTCAACTATATGAGAGTACTACCGTCCATTCTATGCCTACCACATTTCTCATGATTCAGCAGTAGCAGTTCAGATTCCTTCACTTCCATGATCCAGTTACAGTAGCAGCAACATTAGCAGTTCCATTTTCATGATCATGTAGCAGTGACATCTTCCATGCTCTAGTACCAGTATTAGCCATATTCCTATTGCAATGTTCATCATCATTCTTGGGTAAGTGAAGGTATGTTCTTTTCTAATATTTAATCATATAATTCCTTATTTTCTAGTAATGAATAACTTTGGAAAATTCCCTCACCATGCTCTATTCCTTTTTCACTTTCATAACCTATGACAAGTTGCATAAGGATATGCAACCACTTCAGTTGTGGGGGGAGGGAACCTATATTCACTACATACCATTATTCCATTTTACCATTTCATAATTCCATTTATGATTCACTAACATTTCTTTTCCAACGACACTTTGTTGCATTTCGATTGATATACATATTGGCATAATTAATAAAGATAAAGAAAAGGCTTTCTTATACACAATGATGCTTTCTTATGCACATTGATAGCTTATTATTTCCAGTGAGTATATGGCTAAATTATTGTAGCAAGAAAATAAATAAGTGAATGAATGTTGTTAACACAAGAACCAACATCTTTTGTATTCATGGTTGTCACACAAGAACCAACCATAAGAAAATTTCACATGTTGCTACTCTTGTATCTCATACCCTGGAAACTTTCATTGTTAAAAGGACATCATCAATCAAAGCCATAGTTTAAATGCCAAAAGTTCTTAAGAATATCCATGCATGGTTGCATGAGGAAATGAAACAAGTTGAGTTGGGGGGTATGTTGGGTCTTGGAAATGTCACTTTTATATCCTCTGTTTCCTTCACTATTCCTTACATTTCATCATCCCATTAACCTTACATCATACCATTCCCATAATGATAATTGGGTTTATCCTTATTATTTTCCATTGTATTCATTTTAGTATTATAAGTGAATTTGTGATTAAATATTAGAAATTAACATGTTTTCATTATATATCAAGGTTGGATGAGTTTGATGATGTGTGCAGGCATATGTGAAGATTTCAACAAAGTCAATTATTACCACCTAGCCTCAAATTCGAATTTCATCTTCAAGCTTTGAAGATTTGAAGAATATTTGGAACAATCATTCAAGCATATTCAAAGGAGAAGACCATGGAGATTTTGATNTTGTATTCATTTTAGTATTATAAGTGAATTTGTGATTAAATATTAGAAATTAACATGTTTTCATTATATATCAAGGTTGGATGAGTTTGATGATGTGTGCAGGCATATGTGAAGATTTCAACAAAGTCAATTATTACCACCTAACCTCAAATTCGAATTTCATCTTCAAGCTTTGAAGATTTTAAGAATATTTGGAACAATAATTCAAGCATATTCAAAGGAGAAGATCATGGAGATTTTGATAGGATATCTTATCCAAGATATGAGTGGAGGATTTGAATGAATAAGTTGAGAGAATAGTGGATCTGTAATTATGAAACTCTTCAAGACTTTCATGTATATAAGAGAGTGTTCTCTCTTCATGAGGGGGGCTTGGAGATCATGTAATTCATAATTTAGTCTTGTAATTGGGAGAAGGGGATTCTTAGCTTTGATTCTTTCATGCTTTTTCATTTGATTCTTGTAATACAATTTGATATTGATTTATTGTGTGAGCTCACATATGTATTTTGTCATTCAACTATTCACATGTTGTATTGCTTTCCTAGACTAATTTCATGCTTTTCTAGTTAGTCTTTCAATGCTTTCCTAGATTAATTTCATTTCAGCAATTTAGATTAGATTACTTCTACTTCAGTCCTGCATATATAGTGTGTGTGCTTCGTAAGCCTACGAACCTCGGATTGACAAATTAAATAGTTGGGCAAGTACTACAATAGAATTAAAAGACAATATTTTCGCCTAACAGGAAACACCATACAATGGATCCTATTATGGAAGGGATCCTCTCATGTTCATTTGCCTCTTCGAGGGGGGATCCTCCTACTGAGCTACAGTTCACAATACAATAATTCTCTTCATTTCCCCTTACATTGTTTGAACCCCTTTATATAGTGATACCATCACCAAAGAACATTCTAGAGGAGGAATCTTCTAGAAGTAGAACATTCTAAGAAGTCATCTTACATTTATTATATCTAACTACCCATTTATTATATCTAACTACCATAGTGGGTCTTATTTAATAATGTAGTGAACTTAGTCCACTTACATTGAATGACCTCCACTGTTATCATTATGGGCCCTATGGGCCCTCCCACTACCTCTCTAGCTACCTTACATTCCATCCCCTTTATGAAATCATTGTCCTCAATGCTTGATGTACAACCATATACCAGGGTCTCATGGATAAGTGTGGACCATAGTGCTGAAGTAGACTAGAGAACTAGGGTCTCTTTGAGAAATGGAAGCCACCATGATGAAGTAGTCCAACCGCCATTATAAACAAGGGTCCCATGTCCAATTGCTCATGTGAACCCCACATGGAAGATATTGACACCCAATAACTAACTGAAAATGATGCTCCCAATACTGACACCTATCTTGTGGATCCAAATAAGAATATCCATCCACATAGTGGGAGATGATCAAAGATGAATCTTGAAGCAACAATACCATTGTAGAATATGCAGGCTAGATGTTGGTAATTAGCTCCTAATATGGAGCATTGATGTTCTCTACAAAAGGTGGAGTAGAGTCATCAAATAAAATATGGAAGTGGTTGTCATCCCAAAAATGACAATTATCCATATACCAATCATCGCAATCGGCCTCAAAATCATACCAAGCATATATTTTTTGATTATATTCATCCCTGAGGTCTGCCATAAGAAATCTATCATTCATCTTATCCAATGAATCTGTCATTCAATGTGTCAAACAATTGAGATTTGAATGCTTCAGTAATCTATAGAATTTCTTTGAGGGTTTGAGAAGAAATAGTCATCTGAGCACCCTATGAAAATTTATGAACTCTACAGTCTCGCCGCCGTCACGAAAAAACCCAAAAACTAGAACAATGAATTACTGCAGAAAATCGCGGCGTTTTCTGAAAAACTCTGAAAAACTGCTGAATTTAAAATGTTCATAACTTGAAAAGATAATCATTTTGATTTTATAACGATGCTCAGCCCTCTGGATTAGGGTTTCGGATTCTAAGTTGAACGGCCACACTCCCAGGCCCGTGAGGGCCATGATTCAGAAGGAAGGGGGGCGAGTCGGCGCCTCCTACAGTCAAGCTACAACAAATGGAAGCATTGGCGAGGGGTTTAAGCGGCCGCCCTTTGAGCCGTCGCCGGACCTGCGAGCCACACTCATCACGGAAGGCACCTTCAAGGACCGCGAGATGGACATCAACCCGAAAAACCTAGGGGCCCCTGCTACAGAATCGACTCCTTGGCTTCCTGGCAAATGCATTCCTCAAGCACCGCAGGCCCTGAAGTACATAGTCAACTCTCTGAGGATAGAGGAGCAAAAACAGTACATGAGAGACCACGCTCTTGTAGGGAAATTCCTAGGGTTATGGCCGTCAGAAAGGGATTTAATCAAATGGATACAGTATTGGTGGAAACCAAAAGGGCACTATGAATTATAGTTGGGCTCAAAGGGGTTTTTTACAATCATACTGCACAATATCGAGGACCGCACTCGCATCTTTGATGGGGGACATTTTTTTTTAACTCATCCGGGCTCTTCTTAAGATTTTGGACCGAGAGATTCAGCCCTGAAAAAGAAGATTTCGCCCATGCTCCAGTGTGGATCCGTCTGTACTCTCTTCCTCAAGAGTTCTGGTTGGAAGAGGTCCTGGCCGGTATAGGCAACACCATTGGAATATATGTAAAGTCCTCAGAAGCTACTAAACAGATATGATACACCTCATATGCATGTATCTGTGTGTACTTGAATATAGCAAAACCCCTTCCAGGAACCATCATCCTTGAGTACCAAGACGAAGACTGGATACAAACCATTGACTACGAACACATTCCCTTTCGATGCCGGAAATGCCATGAACATGGGCACCTGTTCAGAGAATGCCCCCTCAATGCAGCTCCCAAAGAAGGAAACCCAGAAGACGGAAAAGACAAGGACAACTTCGTTCAACCAGGAGGGAAAAGGCGACAAGCTGGGCGGAGGCAGCAATATCAAGTAAGTAAATATCCCTCTACTAGTAACAAATTTGCTATTTTACAAGATCAACCTGAGGACCCTGTAACCAAAATAACTCCTAAGGAGCTCCCTGCGGATAACCCCTCCCTTTCTAAGGGACAGGAGGAAGATCGACAATCACAAGGAAAGGAAGCCGACCAGGCTCCACAAACCACAGCAGAGGACCCGAAGGATCTCTTGCAAATCGAGGATGGGAATGCAGATATGGAAACCGAAGAGCAAGACCTTGCTGGGGTGGACTTGGAACACCTTGAACATGCCTACAGACAGCAAAAACTGTACACTATACCCCGGGACCAATTGTAGAAAGTACATAAGGTTTTTATTAACTCCTTCGCCAGCTCCTCAACGCGATCCAGCAAGGGATTAGGGATACAGGGAATTCAATCGAAGAACTAGGGGAAACACCAGAAAGATGACAAGAAAAGAGGCAAGAAGTCTACAAACAAACTCATACAGGAAATAGGGCATTTAATGGTCAACTCAGGGAAAATGCACATAATCTCAGATAATTTTCCTCCCCTCCCCNTTAGAGGCCTCAATGGACGTAGCAAACAAAAATTGCTACGGGATCTGATCTTTGCAGAGAAACCTGATGTATTATTACTTCAGGAAACAAAATGCTCAACTGAAGACATTGATAAGATTCTCCCCTACTGCTGGAAGCAAGGGGAAGCTATGTCAATAGTTGCTACAGGTACAGCTGGAGGGCTAGTTGTTCTTTGGAACCCAGCCACAGTGATGTTAGAAAACTTCATTACCACTCGATGGTCTATTACAGCGGACTACAGACTCATAGGATCCAACAAACCGGGCCACCTAACCAATGTATACGGCCCAGCCAATCCAAGGGAAAAACAGGCCTTCCTCAGAAGCCTGGAATATCTCTCCAACCTGATTAGACACAAGCACTGGACCATAGGGGGAGATTACAACCTTATTTGAAACCTGGAGGAGAAAAGAGGGGGCTCCCAGCACCTGGATCAAGACATCAACGACTTCAACAACATCATAGACAAACTTAACTTGATTGACCTGGAACCTATCAATGGCACCTTCAGCTGGACCAATAGAAGAACAGGATCACACCAGATTGCTTGCAAACTTGATCGCTTTCTAATCTCCGACTCCCTCATGTTGGAAGGAATCGCCATGGAGGCAAGTATACTAAATATTCATGGCTCAGACCATTGGCCCATCCAGCTGTGGATAGAAGTGTCGGCGTCACCAGGGAGAAAACCATTTCAGTTCGAGCAATTTTGTCTCAACCATCTAGACTTCCAAGCCAAGATCCAAGGCTGGTGGAAACAGGTAGAGGTCACACAAGGCTCCAAGATGTTCAGATTTCAGCAAAGGTTAAAAAATCTTAAACAACTCATTAAGACTTGGAATAAGAACACTTTTGGTAACATCTTCGACTCCCAACGACAATTGTCAGAGAAAATGGAGAAGATACAAACCTAGATCCGCCTGCAAGGCTTAACGGATGATCTGAAAGTCCAGGAAGAAACAACCGCACAACAATTGGACGCCAGGAAAGAACAGGAAGAGATTCTATGGAGGCAGAATTCACGCATTCAGTGGCTCAAGGAGGGGGATCGAAACACTAAGTTCTTTCACATATCTTTCATGCAATGCCGCCACTCTAATAGAATCACACACTTAACCTCTGATACCGGTGAGCACATACTCGCCCATGAAGACATGGAAGCAACATTGACTGACTACTATAAGAAACTTCTCACAGAGCCATCTCCAAATAGATCGGAAGCCATAGCCAAAATAACACATCATGTGCCTGCCCTCATCACCAGAGAGCAAAACTTGGCTCTATTACGGCCCATTACAATCGAGGAGGTGGATCAAGCGCTGCAAGACACTCCCAAGAGCAAATCTCCTGGCCCGGACGGATTTACAAGCGATTTCTTCCACCACTGCTGGCCAATGATCAGAGTGGAGGTCTGGGAGATTATTGAGGACTCCCGCGCCACTGGACAGGCCCTTCAAGCTCTTAACGCTACTTTCCTCACTCTCATACCCAAAGAGGGGCAGGCTCACCACCCCAAGCAGTTCAGACCCATTGCCCTCTGCAACGTCATCTATAAACTTCTAACAAAGGTAATAGCTCGCAGACTCAAACCCATTCTGCCTACCATCATTTCCCCGGAACAATCTGGCTACATAGAGGGCAGACAAATCTTGGACAGCGTTATTGTAGCTCATCAAGTGATTCACTCTCTACAGAAAACTAAATCGCCAGGTATGCTCCTTAAACTAGATCTCTCTAAGGCCTTTGACAAGATAAGATGGGCTTACATGAGGGATTTTCTCCTCTCTTTTGGCTTTGATAAACTTTGGGTGACCTGGATCCTGAACCTCACCTCTACTGCTTTCTTCTCCATCCTTGTCAATGGCATCCCCTCTCGTCCCTTTACCCCTTCACGAGGAATTAGACAGGGAGACCCCCTTTCCCCCTTCCTTTTCATTATCATGGTAGAAGGTCTCAGTCGAAGCATTCAAGCGGTAGTAGAAAATGACACTCTGGAAGGCGTATCGTTGCATGGCATCTCGCCCCCTATCTCACATAGTCAATTCGTGGATGACATGCTCCTGATGGGCACCCCAACGGTCAGGGAAGCAAATTCCATTCTCCAGATCCTCCAGACTTTCTCGTAAGCCTCATGTCTAGACTGCAACAAAGACAAATCCCTTATCTTCTTCTTTAATACGCCCCCTCCAGTCCAGCGCCATATCTCTGATCTCTTAGGTTTCCAAAGAAGCTCCCTTCCGTCCAAATACCTGGGAATTCCTCTGATCGATAATGCCCTTCGAAACTCCTCCTGGGAACATTTGCTCTCTTATTTTACCAAGAAGCTCTCTTCTTGGACCCTTAGAGCTCTTAACCTTCCTAGCCGGCTCACTCTCCTCCGCGCTGTTCTCCAGGCCCTTCCCACCTATCTCTTCTCGATGTTGGCGGCTCCTAACTTTGTACTGTCAACTATCAAAATCTTGCAGAGGAAATTCCTGTGGCAAGGTCTCAACACAGGAAATAAAATAGCGCTTGTCAGCTGGGACAAAATCTGCCAACCCAAAGAGAAAGGAGGACTTGGACTATGAGATCCTAGCCTCATGAATAAAATCCTCAGTGCCAAAATTTGGTGGAGATGGCTCAAGAAACCTAAGGACATATGGGCACGCTTATGGAGGAAGAAATATGCGCCCGAGGTAGCAGAAAAAACCTCATATGATGGAATGGGGACACACCTGGGTCCTTAATCTGGGCAGCTGCCAAGCAAAACAGACACCTCATCACCCAGCACGCCTTCTAGGAAATCAGAAATGGGAAAACCACTTTATTCTGGAAATATTCCTGGCAACAATGGCCCACTCTGGACCAGGAGGACTGGGTCGGGCAAATCTGCTCTCTAGCCACGCAGGCGGGTCTGACAACAGTGGCGGATTACTGGAGGGATGACCCACAAGATAACACTTGGAGGAACTGGCTTGTTGATAGGCAAGGCTTGAACCTAAACGGTCAAGTGGATTTGGACCCCTATCAGACCGAAATGCTCAAACGAAAAATCACCAAGCTCACGGGAGAGGATATCCTCCGATGGGGACACAGGCCGAGAGGCACCTACAACACAAGCGAAGCTTATCACATAAATATCCAACCGAACCTGGAACCTACAAGGACGGTTTGGCAAAAGATATGGAACCTCAGACATTGGCCCAAAATCACTCTCTTTCTTTGGCTGGTGGTCCACTCCAGCATTCTCACCTGGGAAAATCTCTCTAAGAGAGGCTTCGTGGGACCCTCAATGTGCATACTCTGTGGGGAGGCAGCCGAAACCATGAATCACCTCCTCACCTCTTGCCTGTACACGACACAAATCTGGGACCAAAATGCGCTCATCATGTGCACCTCGGACTGTGTTCGAGACAACATCGTCGACACCATTACCATTTGAAGGGACCAAGCGTTTCACTCTCCCCTCCTGAATTGTATCTGGAAATTGATTCCTGGCTTCATCCTTTGGCAGGTCTGGAAGGAAAGAAACCGAAGACTCTTTAGGAGCACCTTCCTCCCTTGGAAATAGTGTTGTACTCGTTGTCACCGCAACATTCTGGAAACTCTCAAGCTCCACCCTTGTACAGAAAAAGACCTGACCAGCAACCCTTCCGAAACCCTGATCCTGAAACTTTGGTTGCCTATCCCCTCCC
>SNQJ01S0088816.1:9985-23669 GCA_010110895.2 Picea sitchensis
ACGTTGCAAACCCAACGCAACTCGTTTCGTCTCAAACGGACATCGGGAGTGAGAGATATTGCAATTTGTTCATAAAGTCAAACAGACCAAAAAAAGGATGCTGACTGTATAGTCCGTACAGTCCGTACAGGCTGACGTGGAAAGGTTGTACGTCCATATGATGATGTGGCAGAGGTGATGTGGCTGACAGTTGGGTGAATTAGAATGTGACACAAGGCATTTGGTTGGTCAATGGTAAGGTGCCACGTGGCCCAGTCATGGGCTGCCACGTGGCACCCATTTATTGGCTTTTGGTTGTTATGTAAAATTATGTTGGAGTCCGCGGGGTTCGACCCCCGGACCTCTCCTCCACATAGCGCCTTCGCAAATATCGTCCGACCAACGGACCACCAATTGTGCCTTGATATGTATACGGGTTTAAATTTATTTAAAGTCAAACTATGTGTTAAATGGCGGGGGGTCGGGCCGGGGCTTAGCCCTGACCCACGGTTTTATATATCGAAACATATGACCACACCGTTATTACATAGTGCATGGGGGTTATAGCCTGTGGTTATAACCATTGTAGCATATGAACCTGTCATATGGCTCCGATACTATGGGCACGTTTTATATGGTTCATACGGTTGCAACTTACCCACCACTTGTAACGACTCTATTTGTCTATAGACGGAGCCCCTTTTTATAATGCACAAGGTCATATGGAGGACCGCATGTGCCCAGGTGCTAGGCGGTTAGGGGCTGGCATGCCCATAACCGTCCTACAGTTTGTACCATTGGCACGGTTGCGCCCGGTGCTGGGTTTTCACGCTTTAAATTGCATGTGTGCCAGGTTCATTTGAGAAGGGTGCGTTTTGTAGATGCAGAGACAACAAGCTTGAAGGGGGGACTTCCAGGAGGCCTAACTTCTTCGTTTTTTGACCGATTGAGGTGCCGAAAGAACCCAACTAGGGGTTTTTGGATGCTCTGGAGCCATTGGAGCAGTCAGTTGGTCATTTTGAGCATAGAAAGGCATGTTTTTGAGCACTTTGAGCAATTAATAATAAATGATCCATTGGAAGCTGGACCAAGAGATGTAGCCCAAGAGAGGGGTGAACTCCTTTATCAATTGTTGTGTTTATGTGATTATGTTCATTGATTATGTTATTGTCTATGTGTATTTTGCATGAGTAATCCCATAATTTATGTGTTGCAAAATTGATCCATTTTCTTTAAACACATAACATTTACATTGCAATAATTTCAAGATTTCAAGTCTTCTTCATTTTTATATCAGTACAACCTTGTGGAATATTTAAATCCCTAAAGAACTAGCAATGCGGACATATGGGCCCTTACAAATCCTTTAAACTCCATAGAATGTTTTCTATACTAAGAAAGCTTTTGAAACTATCCTGGAATTGTAGACATGTGGGCATGTATGGGCCCATTACTTTGAGCTCTTTAAAATTTCCTAGGGTGTTTTCTAAACTAAGAAAGTTTTTAGAAACTATCCTAATATTGCAAACATGTGGGAATGTATGGTCCCTTACAAATATTTAAGATGATTTCCAAAACTAAGAGGAACCTTAGGGGGGATTTTTCCTCTCCTAATGATTTGTTAAGGGAGATGAAATATCCTTTCAAGAACATTTTCTGATTCCCAAGATCACACTTACATTCTTATTTCAGTCAGCTAAACAAGAAAAAAGTTTGTGAGTTGATTAGATAACCAAATAGACGTGAAACAAAGAAATGAAACTAAAAACAACTAGGAAATAAGAGTTAGAGAATCTTGAAGAACTAGAACCATAAAAATAAAAAAATGACCAACATATAGGTACGAATGGATCAATATATTGAGACGTTAAACACCATAGAGAAAGGCAGGGACTTATGAATCCCCTCTCCCTCCTTGGGAGGGATCTTGAGTTCCCTAATAGAGATATATTATCTTCATACAATGGAAGAAATGATAATGGTGAATAAATAGAATGCCAATCCTTTCAAAAGGTGAGTGGAATGGCCCTTGCAATGGTGCTTGAAAGATTTAAAGAGAAACGAGGATTCTCAAAGAAGAATTCTTGCAGCATAACAATACCTTGAAGTTATTAATTTTATAGCAAACCCATGGCACATATTTATATGCTATCCATTCATGGAAATATATAATTGGTTCATAGTGTGAACAAGGGGCCTTTTAGGGAAATTCCTAGGCCTTGACCAACCTCCAAGCTAGATTTCGCTTAGATATGACTGCCAAATCATGTTGGGGGTCAAACTCAAAGTGGTTGAGAGGCTGTCAAGATTCATAAATGTGCTCTTCATAGAAGTGCATGGATTTTCTTATAGACAATATCCCCTCTTACGCACATTGTGCACTGAGCGTTTTGTTAGCCTGTACATTCTGTGCACTATGCGCGTGCTTCCTTTGTTGAATTTGCGCACTTTGATTTTTGAACCAAGTATATGTTTTTTTTTCCTTTTGGATGGATTTTGGTGTTCTAGGTGGACTAATTGTTGTTGTAATTGATGTCTTTCTTCAACCATTGTGTGTAATGTTACAAACGATTTTTCAGTGATAACAACGAGGTTTCAAACCTCATGGACTGTTGCAATCATTAACAGTTCAACTAGGGGGTAAAATTGTTTCTTTCAATGTGGAATTAGTCTATGCTCCTTTAGATTATAACTTATTGCTTGGAATAAGCTAGTTTTATGCTATGACTATTGTGGACTCTTCATTTTTTTTATGTGTCTATTTTCCTCATCAAAGAAAAATAATTACCATCAATTAGTTAGATTATTGTACACCTGATTCTCACAATAAAAAAAAAACAATATTTCATTTTGGGGGGACTCCAATATTACTTATGAAAGTGTAGGGGTAGGTCTACTGAAATATTCTATGCTCATGGGAACTTTCCCTACACATGTTCCTCAATTTTTGTGGAATATCGCAATGATCAATATGATTTCCACCACACTACATCAATCCCTCAAATCATATGATCCTTGGATCATACCTAGTCCTTTATAATTTGATACACTAGGTGACACTATGCCACTTAGTCCAACTGAGGCTGAATACAAAGCCATTCAATATTACTCTTCTTCATCTGACGACCAACATCTACTGGTGTATAATTCTTATTCATTACCCGTTTGGTTAGATTCCTTATCCTCGACCTTTTAGTACATCCTACGGAATTTTCCATTCGATGAATCCATTATGGAAATGCTTAATATCGAAGAGTCACAATGGGATTATAACCACCATCGATCATCCTTTCTTCCTAGATTGGATGAAATCGAGAAAGTTATTTAGTCTGTCTTTCCATCTGATATTTTTGACAATCCTCAATATCCGATACTCATTTAGGATACTGTCTCCGAAGGAAATTTAGGAAAAAAATCACAAACCATCAGTGTAGACATATTAGAAAAATAAGGTGTCATGGAGAACATACAATTAGGTGTGAATGGTTCAACTGAAGAAATTCAAATTACACTGCCTTGTTTAAAGAATTTCATGATATTTTTTCCTAGAGCTACAAATAAATGCTAAGGATCAACCCTATGATTGTTGTGAATGAAATCAAAACTTACCCTGGACTTGAACTGGTATGACACAAACTTCTCGTTGTTCATCCTAAGAAAACTACGAAAATAAAGGAAGAAGTAGAAAAATTATTGAAATATGGTTTCATTTACCCCATACCTTTGATCGAATGGGTTTCCAACACCATTTTGGTTGCAAAGAAACAAGGGATAATTTGAGTTTGTGTCGACTATAGGAATCTCAATAAGGCTTATCTGAAAGATAATTACCCTACGCCCTTCATCGACCAAATTATCAATAATTGTGTTTGAAGCATAATTTTCTCCTTTATGGATGGATTTGTGGGATATAACCATATAGATATTTTACTAGATGATCAACATAAAACAAGCTTCATCTACCCATGGGGGACTTTCTCATATCATAAATTACCCTTTAGCCTTAAAAATGTTGGAGCCAATTTATAGTGGTTCATGTCATACGCTTTCCACGATATCAAACATAATGTTGAGCTCTACCTAAATGAATTTATATCTCATTAGGCTCATCAAAAATATCATATTGGTCATATAAGAGAGATATTTCTTATACTTTTACATTCCAACATACGTTTAAATCCAAAAAACTGAATTTTTGTTGTTGAATCAGAGAGACTCCTAGGCTTTGTGGTATCCAAAGATGATATTAGGGCGGATCGCTTAAAACTGAAATCCATCCTCACTTTACCTTCTCCCAACAACATTACTCAACTCCAAAGTCTGCAAGGGAAGGAAAACTTTATACATCGTTTCATATGCAATTAAGAAGAATTCCCAAAAGGATTCATGAGACTAATGCAAAAGGATGTCCCTTTCATATGGGATGAAATTTCTCAATGCTCATTTGACACTCTCAAACATACTTTGATGCATACAACCCTATTACACCCCCCAACTATATGAGATATTACATATTTTACTTTGCCACCTCCACTTCCACTATTTCCATGGTGTTAGTTCAAGAGGACGACGACGGTGCAGAACATGTGATATGTTATTTAAGTAAGATCCTTTCAGGTCCTAAACTTTGATATTCACATTTTAAAAAGTTGTCTCTAGCAACAGTGATCACTGTCCAAATATTTTGACACTACATATTACTTCAAACTACCACGTTTATTGTTGACTTGAACCCCATGTACCACATCTTGACTCGTCAAGTACTCAAGGTAAAATATTCTAAATGGATCTTCATTCTTCAGGAATTCGATCTCAAGTTTACCAAATCCAAAGAAAATAAATCGTTGGTTTTCACCAAATTAATTTTTGATCTTCCCCATACCGTTGAGGAAATTGATCCCACACAGTCCATCCATGATGAGTCACTATTCCTTATTAGTACGTTTGATCCCTGGTATGGAAACATTATTTTATATCTCCAAACCCAACACTTCCATCCAGACATTTCACATGACAAACGAAGTCATATTAGAAATAATTCAAAATACTACCTCTTTGTTGGAAACACTTTATATCATCATGGTATTGATATTTTTCTATGTTGTTGCTTAACCCATGAAGAGGTTGATTGTGTTTTAAATGACTGTCACTTAGGAGCTTGTGCCGGTCATCTCTCTAAGATGGATACATCCCATAAAATATTATGTGTTGGTTATTTTGGCCATCCATTTTCAAATATTGTATGGAGGCCATTAAACAATTCCCACCCTGTCAAATATTTCATAAGAAATTACATAGCAACCCTACTCCATTCCATCCAATTGTCACCATCAGCCCCTTTGAAAAATGGGGCATTTACTTTATGCAATGTAATCCTACCTCAGTTGGGGGGCATGGTTATATTATCGTGGCAGTCGATTATTTTACTAAATGGGTTTAGGCTATGCCTACATTTCTAAACGATGGTCGAAATATAGAAATTTTCATATTTAACCACATCATTGCCATATTTGGAGTCCCATGGGCAATCGTAATTCATCACGGATCCCATTTCCAAAATTAGATGATGAGTGAGTTGCGTACCACACTAGTTTTTCATCATGGAAAATCATCCCCATACTATCTTCAAGGGAATGAACATGTTGAAGCCATCAACAAGGTCTTGAAAACCATGATTCAATGCATGGTGGGGGTAAAAAAAACCAATTGTAATTTTCAACTCTTCTCAACACTCTAGGGCCTATCGGAATTTGTTTAAACCACCACTAGATTCACACCTTTACAATTGGTATATGGGTTAGAAGTGGTGTTCCCAATTGAATGCGATATTCCATCCCTAAAAATAGTTGTAGAGCTCATTCCCAACACCCTTGTCAAACAAGAACGTTTCCTATATCTAACAAATTTGGATGAAACTCATTGTGATGTTTCTCTCATTAACGAGACATATAAAAAATGCATCAAGACCCATTATGATAAGTCTGTCCAACCTTGCATATTCACAAAAGGAGATATAGTCATGGTCTATGAACAAGACCATGATAAACTTAGAGTAGGGAAATTAGAGTCTATGTGGTATGGACCTTACATCATAAAACGTGTGTTACAAAGAGGTTCCTATGAGCTAATCGATTATGATGGAATCCCTCCCAGTGAGCCCCGCAATAAGCTCTACCTGAAAAAGTACTATGCTTAGTGTTATCACATTAAGTTTCCTTGGGTCTTTTATCCCTTAGGTTTAATTTTTTAGCTTTTAGAGTTGAGGTTTTCTTTATTTTTCTTGGTGTTATTTTCTTAGGTTAGCTTGAATAAATATAGACTTGTTGTATTGGCTCATTTTTGGCCCACACATACGTTTTAAGCCTAGGTTCATTTTATGGCTTATAATTTTGACTCACCTCTTGACTTGACATCAAGCATAACCCATCCCATGATATTTATGACTTGAAACCTCACTCCTTCCACTCATACCCTTTTATCCTTGCCATGTTGTCAATATGTCTGATTAAAGGGTGGTCAAATCAAATTTTTGAAAAAGGGCGTTGCCAACTCACTAGGAGTTTATGTAGCGCACTCTTTGGCCTTTGATCCTTTCCATGATTTGTCATAATCTTCTGAGGTCATGATCTACCTATTTTTCAGGGCCAGTGTTCATTAAAGGTGGATATTAATATCTAGTTATTAATGAGTTTTCTAACGGTTTTGAATATTTGAATTTTCTCAAACTCGACACTGTTGAAATCACTAGTTCAGACCAGTTGCAAGATGTGCTATCGAATCAACTACTAAGGATGAATTGGAGGCTGAGGTCAATGTGGTGGTTTCTTAGCTAGTTGCATATCATCCATTTTCATCCATTTCTCCAGCTATTTTGTGAGCTCTCTCCATTGCATACCAAACTCATGAGATATCTCCTATCTGATTTTTTGGTAGCGCCCGATGCTGCAAACTACTTCCTCTTTCATATATTCACATATATAGCTTCCCTCTCATAGAATTCGTAGCCATTGTCACCTATTTTTCATCTATTGAAGAGGCCATTTCATTATTCTCCTTAATTTTGAGTACCCATGCAATCACTTGTTCCTTGTGTGTGCACTGTGCTATAGAAAGACATTGTTGAAACTTCGCTACATATCCCATGTTTTCCCTGCACTGTGTTTTCATTGGATTGGTTTGTTACCTGTTGGTATTCAAAGTCCCGTGTAGTAGCCTTTATTTCACTGTATCATCACTCTTTCATCTTGAGATCTATTATCAGTAAGGGGAATTGGAGTCCCTACTTTTTCAAAGCTATGATAACCATGGTGTGGTGACATTAGCTGAGCAGTGCATCCCTGCCTTCCTTAACTCAGAGCATTTTTATCCCAATTTATAAAGAAAGGCCATCAAACCAGTATATTTTTAAATCAATATGAGTTAGAGGAAAATCCTAAAAGAGAGCATCCTTTTCTTATTGATATTTTCCTATGATTGTTTACTTATCCCTCACTACACCACAACCTTTGATCCTTTGTCTTTACCCATGAAGACACGTCAGAAAAATAAATCTCACAAGGGAGGAACTGTGGTCATGACTGAAACATCATACATGCACTTGTTTGATTCTGAGCCAATGGTCAAAGATTTTTTTCAAAGGGTTGGATGCATTTCTTTTTTCCAAAACATGCAGAGGAGACATCTTGAAGTAGCAAGAAAATTTTCATTACATTTTGATGGCAGTAAAACTAAGGTGGGAGATCTTGAGTTTGAGGTATCTGAAGCCTCTATTGCAACAGTGACAGGGATTCCTAATACTGGTGAGAGGTGTTTTAAATCCATGATCTTAAATTTTTCCTTCTCCAAGGACTTCCTCAAACCATATTATCAAGCAAACAATTTGTACAAGGGAGTGCCTAGAAGCCATCTAGTTTAAGATTTTGAAAAAATGTTGAAGATCATCCAGAGATACTTTACATGTGAGTGAAGGTTTAACATGTTATACTAGTACCATATAAGAATTTTTCTTCATTTTATTGGTAAAGATGAAATAAATATACCTTTCTACCTTTTGAGGAGCATGGAGAAGATGTCTGATAGATTCCAAGCCAAGTCCAAGGTTGTGGAGACTAGTGTCTTTCACTATGGATTGATCAAGATGTTGGTGATGGAAAAATTCAATAAGAGGAACATTCCTCAGGAATATTTCATTGTTTCTGCTCACGTGCAGTTGGAAATAAACTCTACTCCTCAGATTAAGATGTAGATTCCTTTACCATCTACTAGTGTTGCTCCAACATGAAAAAGCAGGAAAAGAAAGAGAAAATCCCCTACTCAATACCAATAAGTCATCAAGAAAATTGAAAAAATAGAGAGGGAAGCTTATCATTCTCCATAGAGAGACTTTTCACATCCTCCTACACTTGAATTGGAAGGAGTCCCTTCATCCAATAAAGCCACAACCAAGAAGGGAATACAAATTCATTTATCTTCACCTTCTCTAGAAGTTAACATAAATATCAAGAAGCCTTTCACTAGATCATCAACCCTCAAGGAGGTTTCTACGGAAGAAATATTACACAAGGTCTCAGTCCCAAGGAAGGAGAAATAGAAGGGTAAATACATCAAGAAGCCTATTGGGGTGATAGAGAGAGCCTATGTGTAGCAGAAAGATAAAGGAAAGGCCATTGAGAAACCTATTGAGGTCATCAACATCAACACTCCACCTAGTAATCACACTTTTAAAAGATTGATCAGACATCTTAGGGAGGATAGGAAGGAGGTTTCTCACTTGAAGGTAGAAATTTTGGAATACAGAAGAAAGATGAAGGAACCCATGGACAATTACATCAACACCCTTGATATAGAAAAATTTGCAGCAAGAAGAGACATGCCCCTCCATAAGAAACTAAATAAACACTATAGGAAAAACATAGGCTTTCAATCTCAAAATAGAAAGCTCAAGGAACAATTGCACCATTTCAAGGATGAATTGGCTTAGAGGAACGTAATGTTCTGGTAGAAGATGCCATTGAAAGAGAGGAACCAGTAGTGAAGAAAAGCACACCTGCAATCAAGAAGACTATCCCTACAAAAGAAAAACATGTTGTTATGATAAAAGGAAGCTCTCCTGCAACAAGGAGGAGTGCTAGATTGATGAAATAGTTGGGGGATGTAAGCTCCATTTTTGTGGGTGGCCTATTTTTGCAAGAGTAAAGTGATCAATGAAGTATAATGTTTTTCCACCCATACAGGAATCTACATGCTCCTAACCTATCAACTAAGTTTCTTTTTCTTTATGAGGATTGGTTTCATCATAGAGAAAAGGCATAGACATTCCCTTAGCTCCATGGCATTGCAGAATCATGTATATAATATGTTCTACAATTTTTCTACCTAAATATTCTACGAAATCTCCTAGACGAAATAAAGAGTGGCACTACCATTTTTTCATAACGCTATGAAATATCCTATGTTGAACTTAATGGTGGCATTACCAAATCCACATAGTCATTTTGATGAAGGGTGCTACCAATTATTCAAGACCATTTAATTGATGGCACTACCAATTTCGTAGAGGCTATTTGAGGTGTGGCACTACCAAATCTGCAGAGGCCAATTCGGGAGAGACGCTAGGGAATTTCACACAGTTATTTCACAGGATCGGTGCTACAGAAACTGCATGCCTATTTTGGAGAAGGCACTATGAAATGTGCTGATTTATTTTTCAAAGGTCGCTACAGAACTGGCTACCCAATGTGCTACTAAAATGGCACTACGAATTGGCACCTATAATCAAGGGATTCAAATTCATCACTCTTTTGGGTGGTTGATGATGTGGAGAGGAGAGAGGATCACAAGTGCCAGCATGGTGACAACATACAACCCATGGAGGACACTTTGAAATGAAAGGAATGTTCCACCAAGGGAGACAATGACATTTAATCTTTGTTGGAGTGATTGCCAACATAATTCCTTTTTTTTAGTAGTTTGTTAAATAGTTGTTAGCATAGGTGTTAGATTGAATAATTGATTTGGATAATCCTATGGGAGGAAGGCCAAATAAAACCTCTAGTTCTTTCCTTCCCTTTTTATGTTATAAATACATATTCCAAATGATTAAGAGGTTTCGAATGGTTGAGTTGGGCTCCCTGGTTGCAATATTTTTGACTAAGTAGACTGGTTCTCTGGTTATGTACTGGACTTGATTTTTTTTATTAATACAAGTTAGTTTCTCTTATTTCATCTTGTTTCCTGTTATGTTGAAGTTTTCATGATTGGATGATCCAGGTGATATTGTTATGGTTGTATTATGATGAATGTTTGATTATAGTACTGCTATGATGTTCTTCAATGTTCTTTCAACTTTGAATTCAAGAAGATCTTATGTTTGATTTTTTCCTCCTTAGGTTGCTTAAAGACCCAATGTCAATAACAAATATTTACACCTCCCTCACCAAATTATTCCTTATATTCACTTTTACTCCTATTCACTGACTGAAGTTGATCAAGACCTCATTTTATTATGCATGCTAGCCCAAATTTATGAGTTAAAACATTATTATTTTGAGTCTTGTCCATTTGACCTTTAAACACTCATTTACATTTACAAATACTCTGATGGGTATTGGTCTCATCCTCTCTGCAATCTGAGGGTGTTTCCTAGTGCTAACAGTTAGGAAATAATGCATGTGTGATTTCTACATTATTGTACTATATGTTTTGATTTGGTGTGTTTTTACTTTTGTGTGAATGTGTTTTGTTTCATCCTTAGCTTCGTATACCCTGCTTTGTTCTTAAATTTGCAAATGTCAAATTGTTTCCCTATACATTTTGGATTTGCATATGCCTCTAGCCGACATACCTATAATTTAGCTTCTACAACTTGGACCATCTACCATTCTGGGGAGTTGTTGAGCTCAGGAGGCACCTATCTTGGACCTACAACAAATAATGTTGTAGAATATCATATTGTTATTGGAATTTTGATTGAATCCACCTCTCTTGACATATCTCAAATAATCATTATCCTTGATTCCCAACTTGTGGTTTGTCAACTTAATCATTTTTATACTGTACACAATCGAATATTTGTATGTTTCTACTTGAGGGTGTGTCATCTCGAACAATGTTTTACTTATGTAGAATACCAACACATACTGAGATAACTTAATTTTATCATAGATTCATTAATATATTAGATGTTGGATTGGTATCTCATGCATAGATGAATATTTAAGATCACAAAGCATAAACATAAAATATAAAAACATCACATAATTATAACTTAATATCTTAGACAAAACCCATATTATATCTATATATAAATAGTATAAGTGTGCCAATGATATCACCCAAAAAGTGCATGGAAGGGGAAAATGTGGGCTACTATGATCGTACATCATCATAGTAAGACTACAAGAAAATTTACTAGTTTCCTTATACTACTTTATGTTCTTCGTAGCAAACCACTGCTCTAGCTACTCATCATAGTAGATGGATAAGAAGTCTTAGTACATAAACTGTGCTCCTCTGCAGTTTTAAAGGAACATATTATAATCTCATGGAGGGGACATGCATGGTAAGCCCCCTGAGACTCCTTTCTGCCTCACGAATTCCTTCAGCTCCACCACCTACCTTTGTTTCTTCCTAGGCATCACTGTGTCATTTAAATGATGACATTCTAGCTGGACCATCCATCCCTTTATGCCCCTCCAGTCGTAGAATTTGGCCCAAGTTGTTTGTCGCATTTTCATTTTTTCACCAATCCAATTGGTTCAGAGCTATCCATCAATACATCTATTTGGAACATTTGCGAATATTTTTCACCTCGGTTGCATCATCGCATTTTTTCAAAGTATGGGAAAGTGCGCACAGAGAGGAAGAACTACGAGGTTCGAACCTCAGAGAGATTGGGTTTCATTTTCACCTACGAAAACTATTCCCAGAATCTTAGAGGGACCCATATTTCCACACACAGAAGAGACTTCCTTAACATGAGAGAGGACCAAGACAGAGAAATGCATATAGAAAGGAAAGACAATGAAAGTGTTTTCCTCGGGACAATAGCTCCCTCAAAGAAGAGGCAGGTTGGGAAATAATGTGGAGGTCACGAAGGAGGAGGCCACAAAGACAAATGAGGAAACACCATCTCAGTAGCTAAAGAAGGAAAAGCTGGCTATTTCTGAGCTTTATCAAGAAAACAGAGAAGTAAAACGACAGCTAGTGAAAAATACCGCAGAGGCATCAGCTATGCAGAGTCATAGATGGAACTTGGCATGGATGAAAAGGCATCTTAAGGAATCTCATAACATTATTGTCTAGCTACAGGAAGCACAAAGGCTAGAAAAATAAGGGCACACAAAGTATCTAGGGGAAGGCGGGGAAACTAAACAAGAAGTCTACGTGGCTCTCGCCTTCGCACAAGAAAAGAGAGATTAACGAGCAGATTTGTCTTTATGAAATTTTTTTGGGTGATACACATCCTCTGAAAGTATCTCACCATTTTGGTAACGGTCATGGAAATCCCATATCCTTTTGTTGCGCACGGCTCTTAGCAAATAGGCATGCAACGAGAAGAGAAATTGACATTGCAGACAATCATTTTGAGGCGGAAACTTGTTCGTAGGGATGGTTGATCGGGACACACAGTGACACATATCTTCCTACATCAGATCCTGATCGATGACCCGATATCATGGCGAAACCTTGAAGATGGTTACTAGTAGATGTGCATGATTTTTTCCTATTTTTGGGTAGTGCCATGCGTAGAGTTTCTGGCGCATGTGGCACAGTTTTCCAATCTAGATTTAGCAGTTAGCATAGAGGGAAGCTGAAGCGGCACTTTCATTTATATATTTCATCTTTTTGATGTAACCATGGTTAGTTGGAAATTTTAAGAAATAAATGCTATTGTAAGAAGTCTAAGTGTTTTTGACCAAAACTTAATGCAAAGGTTCTGTGTTTTGATGTAAAGATTATATTTTCGATAGTTGGATGTATTGTGTTTCTTTCTCTACGTATATACATCCAACTTATATCGTCTACTTTGGAACAAAATTTCAAACTTTTGGATTCACAGTTGTTACACATTATTTCCATCATCTCTATGACCGTTAATGATGTAAACCTATTTGTTGCCTTCAGAGGGGTCAGTGGCCTAAGTTCCTGAAGAGAGAAGGGAGAAGAACTTTTCCTAAGAAAAGAAGTTGCATTTTCCTTTGGAAAAAACCTATAAAAAGAGAAGTTTGCAAGCTGCACTATGGCTAGGGTGCGAGAATGCCTAATTCTCGCAGGTTGCACCATATCTAGGGTGCGAGATGTTCACAGGTTACTATATAGGCAGGGTGCGAGAATGCCTACACATGGGAAAAACAAGTGTTTTCTCGAATCTTCTAGAAGGAGAAAATTCTATGGTGAGGTGGCATCCGAATGGTTTGGATCTTACTCACTTTCATGATTTAGTGGGATAATCCTAACCTCCTCACCTTATCCTCTTCAACTTATAAAAGGAGAGGAGTTATCATGGAGAAAGTTAGCTTGTGGTTCTTGAGCTTGTTAGCTTTGGCTGGCTTGGAATTATTAGCTTGGTTGGAGTGGCTTTGAGATTTTCTTTGTCAAGATAGATTGTGAATATCATCATATCTATGCTCTCAGAATTCTTGAAGTGAAAGTGTGTGGGGAACAAAGGATAGTTGGAAGGGACCTTACAACATCAAGTCCATGG
>SNQJ01S0088816.1:33379-54950 GCA_010110895.2 Picea sitchensis
TTCATATTTCACGAACTTATAAACTTCATTGAGCCTGATCAACGGTCAAGATCTCCAATGATCCAACAATCCAGATCTCATCGCAATCTCACATATTGCGATTCCTGTGATGAAGAGTCTTGATGCTCCAAGTTGCGATCGTCAAGACTCCGAGGTGGAACTTAACCCTGCTAGATTTTTCCCTTCACGTGACCACTGGCAGTGACCACAGGCTCCACCAAAAGGTGCTTCGTGTTTCGCAAACTTATGAACTTCATCGAGCCTAAGAAACGGTCAAGATCTCTAATGATTCGATGGTCCAGATCTCCTCGTGATCTCGCATATCGTGATTCTTGTGATGAAGGGTCTTGATGCTCCAAGTCGTGAGCGTCAATACTCTAAGATGGAGCTTAAAACCGCTAGCTCCTTCCTCTATCTTCCGCAGATGTAACCACTAGCTGTGACAACAACCTTATTCGAAAACTCATTTCGTACTTTTGCATCTCGGTTATTTTGTGATGATTACTCTTGACTCTCCATGTCACGAACTCCAAAATAGGGTTTGGCTTCTCTAGCTCTTGACAATGTGACCACGAGATATGACCACTCACCAATCAAATGAGCACTTCACTCCTTTGAAATTCCAGTCAGCGAAACAATGACCTTTCACCATGTGTCCTCTGGATCCAATGGTCCATGACTGTCCTCGATGGACGGCCAGGATTCCTTCACAATTTTGGAGAGTTGTATGACTCTTGGTATTATCCGCCTTCCATCTTCACCATATCTAACAGTTGTTGGTCCTTTGTAATTACTCCATATCTGACGGCCTAGATCTTATCGTGATTTCGCCACTTCACGAGCCTTCTTCATGCTTGATCAAACGGTCCACAATCCTTGGTGATCTGACGGTCTGGATCTTTTCATGATCTAGCATATCGCGAGTTTGAGCCTCTTTCCTTTGGATTTCCCAATCTATGAAACTCTGAAACAAAACCTTTGTCATTCACCATGTGTCCTTCTTGAATCAATTGTCAAGATTGTTATCACGATTTCGCATATCGCGAGTTTGAACCTCTTTCCTTTGGATTTCTCGATCTACGAAAGTCCGAAAACCTTTGTCATGCTTTGACTGTTTTCCTCCTTCTGAGCTTACACTACTGATATTTCCATTTGATCGTTGTTGTTGTTCCTTGCCTACTTGTCTGCTAATATTCCTTGCCTGCCTGTTTGTCATCGTTGTTGTTGTTCTTTCCATCAATGACAAGCATGCTCTTCGTGTAAACATGTTAACAATCTCTCCCTTTGGAATTAATGGAAACCCTGAATGGATACGCTAATTTATTTGGACCTCCAACTGTAGCATCCAGTCTGGACCACTCATTTTCTCCCCCTTTGAAATCAATGTCAAAGAAAACACGCTCCCCCTGAGCTATTGCAGTATGTTTAGGAGGTATCATATGTTCAATCAATACAAAATCCCCCTAACAGGATGGACTTTCTTAGATGTGAGATGGGATGACACACAACTTCTGTCAGAGATATTCAAATGGTGTCTTGGCTAGGGGTTTAGTAAAGATGTCTGCAATTTGTTCTGTGGTTGGAATGTAATGGACCTTAACAACCTGATTGGTGACCTTATCTCTTAGAAAATGGTATTTTATGGGAATATGCTTGGTCTTGGAGTGGAGTACAGGATTCTTAGACACACTGATGGCACTAGTGTTGTCATAATGAATTGGGATCGGTGCTGCGTATTTTATCTCCAAGTCTGCAAGTGTCTAAATCATCCATAATACCTAAGTGCAACAGGTAGCAGCAACAATGTACTCTGCCTCTGTAGTCAATAAATAAATGGAACTTTGATTTTTACTAAGCCATGCTACTAACGAGTCACCCGGGAAGAATGCTCCTCCACTGGTGCTTTTTCTCTCATCAACACAGTTTGCCCAATCTGCATCTAAATAAGCAGTTAACTGAAAATTCTGATTTCTGGGATACCACAGACCATAAGTCATTGTTTCTTTCAAATACTTGAATATCCTTTTAGCAGCTAGAAAATGACTCGGTTTAGGTGCAGACTGATATCTTCCTACCATTCCAACATCATGCATTATGTCTGGGTGAGATGCTGTGATGTACAACAAGATGCCTATCATTGACCTATATGAACTTTGGTCAACATCAGGTGAGTCGTCATCCTTGCTTAATTTGCATCCAGTAACCATGGGTGTGCCCACGGGTTTATAATCTTCCATTTGAAACCTTGTCAACATTTCTCTTAGATATTTTTCTTGAGAAATGAACATCCCTTCATACCTCAGTGTAATTTGCAGACCAAGAAAAAATGACAGTCCACCTATCATAGACATTTCAAACTTAGAATCCATGGCAGAAGAAAACCATTTTACCAATGAATCCTTATTACATCCGAAGATGATGTCATCTACATAGACCAACACAATGAGTAAATCATCACCCTCTGTTTTGATATATAGATTGTTGTCAATTGTTCCTCTCTTGAACCCTTTGCCTTTGAGATACGTATCCAGTCTGTGATACTAGGCACGAGGAGCTTGTTTTAACCCATATAAAGCTTTCTTCAGATTGCATACTAAGTCAGCATTATCAGACAGTTCGAAACCCTCTGTTTGTTCCATATAGACTTCTTCATTTAAATCTCCATTTAGAAAAGATGTCTTGACATCCATTTGATAAAATTTAAACCTTTTATGACAAGCATAGGCGAGAAATATTCTGATAGCTTCTAACCTTGCTACAGGCGCAAATGTTTCATCAAAATCCAGTCCTTCTATTTGAGCATAGCCTTTACAGACCAATATTGCTTTGTTCCTGACAACTTGTCCCTGCTCATTCAACTTATTCTTAAAGATCCATTTGGAACCAATGATATTTTTACCTTCCAGTCTATGAACCATCTCCCACGTATTGTTTTTCTCAATCTGATCAAGTTCATCATTSATTGATTTAACCAAAAGGTCGTATTTGCTAGCTTCATTAAAGTTCTTGGGTTCCAGCATGGATATGAAATCTATATTTGATTTCTCGGTATTTTTTATTATCTTTCTCCTGGTTTGTACACCTTTGTGTTTTTCACCAATTATTTGACTTGCAGGATGATTCTTTTGAGTAATTCTGGAGGAGGAATTTGAAGGATCCTGTTGATTTGAGTCTGTATGAGTATTCAGAGTCTTCATTTTTTGATTCTTGGACCTGTTCATCTTCAACTTTAGATATGTCCTCTGTAGAAGACTCATTATTGTACACCTCTCTTGTTGGGATTCCTTCATCAACTTTTACGTCAATACAGTCAACCATTTTATGCAACCTCTTATTATAGCATCTGTATCATTTACTGTTTGTAGCATATCCTAAGAAGATACCCTCATCAGCCCTGTCATCATATTTGCCAAGGTTCTCATCATTATTATTTATGTAACATTTACTCCCAAAGACTTTGAAGTGTTTGATTGAAGCAGGTCTCCCATACCACAGTTCATAAGGTGTCTTCTCACTTTGTGGTCTGAGGTGAGCTTTGTTAAGAACATGGACTATTGTGGGTATTGCTTCTACCCAGTAGGTTTGACCAATGTTCTTCTCATTCATCATTGACAACATAGTTACAAACTTAATGAGAACTCTACATAGTTCTCATTTTTGGGGAGGTGAAGTTTTTTACCCCGTTTTTAAAAATGGTGCTACCGGTAACACCCCCCTCCCTTTTTAGGTGGTTTGTTGATATTTTAAATCTTATGATACATAAGGTTTCCACTTTTTTGTTTTTAAATGCTTGTATTTTCATTTATTTTCAAAATGTTCAATTTTTTTTATTTTTATTTTTCTCAACGGTGTTTTTTCATCTATTTTCAAACTTTTCTAATTTTTTTTTTATTCAATGGTGTTTTTAATCATATTTTCATGTTCTATCCATTGTTAAAAATGTTGTACACCATTTTTTTTTTAAATTAATATTTTTCATATAATTATGTGTCCTTAATTAAGTTATGGTTTCATACTTTTTAAATATAGTGGAAAATATCATTTTTAACACATTGTTTTACCTTTACTTTAATACATATAAAATAATTGTAGTTAAATAACACTATTTTTAAATATTTACCAAAAAGATATAATTCATTTTTTTTTTCAATTAAAAATATAAAAAATAAGAAAACAAAAAAAATTGAAATTTATGGAAAAAAAAAACATTTTAAAAACAAATTTATATTAAAAAAAACCATTAAAGAAAAACTTAAAAAACTAAAGAAGAAAAGAATACCATAAAATTAAAAATATATATATCTAAAGTAAAAGAAAATGAGAAAAAAAAAAGATAAAAAATAAATTAGCCCAAAAAAAACATTAAAAAGGTGGAAAAAACTTAAAAATCTATATAAAAAAATCTAAAATTAAAAGACCTAAAATTAAAATTTTAATACAAAATTAAAAAAACAATTAACAAAAATAAAAATAAAAAGCATTAAAATTAAAAAAAAAAAAAATTATATAAAAAATCTTAAAAAATAAAATTTAAATAAAAATAAATTTATTAATATATAAAAAAATTCAAATTTATATATATTTTATATAAAACATATATGTTTTATATATTGCTCGCCAAATTTGTATATTGTTGGATAAGACAGTACAATTTCATCATCCAATATCACAACAAATTGTACCTAGAAATAAACACAAAATTTATCTACGTGTAAGACTCTCCTCGCCGTGTGAAATAAAGCCCCTGAAAAAATCAAGCATATCCAATTCATTTCACATTACATCGTCTAATGTGTGTGAAGAGTCAAGACTGTGTGTAGAGTCAATACACAGATTGACTTGACACAACTTAATATTTGGTGCTTATCCCTCGTCCTTATTGATGACCTTCATTTAAATGTTTTACTGCACGAATTACAAAGATGATCAAATCATATATGACATTCTACCTGCAAAAGCGTGGAAGCTACCACGATTGGAAAAAATGCAATGAGAACTAACGCTAGTCTCCACTACAACACAAACCCTATGGTAAATTCCACCAACATTAACACGGAGTTTCATGGAAATCCTGTCACTAGTACATGTGACCAAAACTGCGACGGTTTTTCGTTGATATTGCCACACTTATCAGTCACAATTTTCATGAAAGCCGAGATTTTTTTTCGTCAGAATAATTTCATCGCTATATCCATGATCCAGGTGTGCATGGAAACATCGACGAAATTATCTCTCCATGTGTCACCACCTTCAATATCGGTTAACCCTATGCATCGTCGCAATTATGACGAACTATTGTCCCAATAACAATGGAGAAATGTGGCAATTACGATGAAACTTCGTCGCAATTGCGATGAAAAGTTATGCCAAGCCAATAACTTATGATGCAGTTGTTAAATGTGCGACGAAATCCCATCGCAACTTGCGACGAAAATCCGTGGTAATATCAACGAGTGCAATATCTCAAAACCAAATTTATGATGCACATGTTGTATATGCAATGAATATTCGTGGCACATTATGACGAAGTTTCGTCGCTATAGCGACGGTTGTGGTAAAATAGTAAATTTTTTCCGACGAACTTGCGTCGATATTGCGACGATGACTTTAGGTTTTAAAAAAACAAATACATGAAATATGGTATACCATATTGTATGCCATATTACAATGTAATATGGGAATGCCATATTATATTGTAATATGGCATTACTATTACATTGTAATATTCTAATATATTGTAATATATATAGCCCCTACACATAATCAAGGCACTAATCAACCAAATATTGTAAGCATGTGTTATCATGAAGTTGGATTAGAAGTAAGGATACCAATATGACAATATACACAAAGAATAATTTGGAATATTACTTTCAAAAAAACACATGGATTGCATGAGTGAGTCATTATACAATTTATATTACACAATACTATGACCACTTATAAGATTTATGGATGATATCTTAAGACCATTTCTCAAACTTGTTTATTGTAGACTCCATGGATGATATTTTGACTTTTATAAAGATTTGGGAAGATCATTTTGAAACATTTGGAGATGATATTTTAACCCTTCAACACCAATTGCAAACCAACATGAAGAAATATGAGCTTGGAAAACAAATATTATTTATTATTATGGATTTTGTAGTTAGAGGGTATGGTGTGTATTGACCTAAAATATAAAATTCGTTTGTAAATTGGTTGATCCAGATAATTTAATTGAACCAATTTAATTCATGGGGTTAGCAAATTATTTACATGAATGAAGTGTCTCTTCAATGCACATTAGAAAAGAAAGTATAACCTTTCAATTCATTTGCAATTGAAAACCAAGTAATTGAAGCTTTGACTTGAAATAATCGTAATGCCCTGACTAGAGACCTAGTTCAATTAATATTCTTTGCTAGACACATTAGAGAAAGTGGGACAACAACTAGGGTTTATGAGTGGATCAAAAACACGTTCACCCTGAACAAATGTTGACACAATAAATCAACAAAGTTATGAAATTCACGTAACATTTAAAAATGAAATATTGGAGTAATGTCAGAAAAAATAATGAAATTTCAAATTTGGTTATTTGTAGTCATAAGTTGTCTTGTATTTAACATTTACACTAAGGCACTCTGAGGTGCCTTACCCACGATCCTATGGAGATGTATGGTTGGAAACTTCAGTTACGTTAAGCCACAGACGGATGTTGACACAATAAATCAATCAATAAAGTTTAGGAAATTCACCTATAACATTAAGAAAATGAAATATTACAACAAGTAATTACAGGAAAAAATAATAGTGATTTATGAAATATAGTTTATTTGTAGTCATAAATTTTTCTGTATTTGCTGTTTACTGGCAGTGGGTGCCTTTCCGGTCACCCTCTCCATCTATTAGATTTAAGTTGTAATCGATCAACAACTCTTCACTGGAACTATTGTTTTGTTTACTTTTATATATAAATATATGATTTCCTTATGTGCCTCAAATATGCAATTTGGTTTCTTAGTTGTTGCCATTTGTCATCAATGGTATTTATAAAACCCACAATGTTTCCGGTAGCATTTGTCCTTCCATCAATATACATAGTTTCCCCTTTATTTGATTGTTTATCCGGTAGTTGTATGTGTTTGAAGCAGCCTACGTATCTCCATATGCACTTTGCATTATATCGGACCAACATCAACCCGGTGATTGTATTTGTATAATTTTCCAACATACTCCATCAATTAGGTTAGTTCCATGTGACCTTTATTCCATCCATGGAAAATAACTACAATCCATGTGGGATGAAGGAGCAATCACGATACATCTTCCACCGATGGAAAATTTGTGTCCCTTGGTGCTGGCTGGGGTGCTATCATTGCACTAGATGTTTATGCACCTCAAGGGAAACTCAATGTCTGCTATGCTCGACATCATAATTACCACACGACCCTTAGTTGGCAATAAAAAGTACATCCAGGGTACAAAATCTTTTCCTTACCTTTTCCAACATAGTTGATCTAGAACCGATAAGATCTAGTACAACATGTCTCCCTTTCCAACCTCTCTTACTATATCTTGATCATCACTCAAGAGATAGATCCCAACGGATACCTGTTGAATTTGAACTATACTTGTTGAAACAAGAATATAGGATTATTGTGCCAATATACATTTTTGGTAGTTACATATAGTTGCATTAAAGTTGCATAAGTTCCACTTAAAGTTGTTGAAGTTGCATAGGATTTACATGTTGCATAGTTTCATAGTTGCATATAGTTGCATCTGAGAATTGTTACAATATAGTTGCATAAGTTGCAATATAATTGCATTTGACCACTCACCAATAGTTGAGAATATAGTTTAATATAGTTTATAAATTTTGCATATGGTTTCAATATAGTTGCATTGGAACCATTGATACATTTACATAAGGTTTTCGTCCTATTTAAATATTCATAGGATTGTCTAGGGGAAGAAAGTTGCATTATTGCATAAGGTGCATGTTGCATAAGGATTTAAATAAAGTTGCAGGTCCAAGTGTTGAGATCATGGCCTTCCTATTAAGTTTGAAAAGTTCAAAAGCCCAATCTTTTGAAATGGCTCAATGCCCCCCATACCAAAGTGGTCCATTATCCTTGTTTAAGAATGCTTAGGGGGCTTACGTTCAAAGTATTGTTATTAGATGAAGTTTAAAAGTGGTAGGATGGATTTGTAATGGCCCAAAGTTCAAGAATAGGTTGAAGTTAAATTTGGCCCTAATAGTGAGTAACAACACAAATTCAAAGGAGAAAGTACAGTTGACGTGTTGCAGTGGAGTTATAGCATAGTTATAGTGGTTACGGCAAGTTCTGAAAGTGTTACTGAGTTATGGCGAGTTGCAGTGAGTAATAGTGAGTAGCGGCCAAGTGGAGTAACAACAGAAACTGAAGGAGAAATCTGATTACAACAAGTGTTTACCTTGAGAGTTACAACATAGTTATAGTGGGTTCGTGATTCTGAAGAGTTTTAGCAGAGTTATAGTGAGTTGCGGTAGAGTAATAGTGAGTAACAACAAGTGGAGTAACAACACAAAATTCAAAGGAAAAATGGATACAACATGAGTGTTGAAATGAGTTACATCCTTAGTTATAGTGAGTTCTGAGGAAAATTCACGAAGAGGAGTGTTGCGGTAGAGTTATGAGAGAGTTGCAACAAAGTAATGAGTGTGAGTAACAACAGTGGAGTATGAAAATTCGAGAAGGAGAAAGTCTGATTCTGACATAGTGTTGCAACTTGAGTTACATCATAGTTATAGTGAGTTGCAACCGAGTTATAGAAAGTGTTGCAACTTATAGTTATAGCGAGTTCTGCAATGAAATTAATAGTGGTAACAAAATTGAATTAACAACACCAAAATTGAAGGAGAAAGTACAACAAGTCTTGGGATGTAGTAAATTCTCATGGAAGCAATATTCTGATTGAATAGCTCTGCAACTCCACTGTTAGGGTTGTCGCAACCATGGAGGAGAAGGACTCACCTAGGGATTCCTCTCCTCCCTAGATCATGTTGAAACCCTAGGCTTCCCTTCCTTTTCTTGTAATGTTCAACATGTATTGTTTAGATAAGTTCCACTCTTTTCTGTTCTAACGTTGAGGATGCCCAACTGCCTCTAGACTATGGATGCATGTTGTGAAGTCACTATGGATTTCATGTGATGTATATATTCATGTGTCTGATAGTCAATGGTCATGAGCTCAGTGTGGATGGAGGTGTTAGAGTCACATGCAGGATATAATACCTTCCTCATTAAGAGGAGTGTTGAGATTTTATGTAATTTGAAATGTTATTCCCTAAGTGTAATTTTGAAAGGTTTTATTGATAAGTCATGTCTTTTAATCATTTTAGATTATAAATAAAGGTTATATCAAGTCATTTTGAATATTACTCATGAATATAAGTATCAGTAATGTGTTTATTAATGGGTCTCTTTTGTCTTGATTTCTTGAAAAGAGCATTGTATGACATTGTACATGTGGGAGGAATATATAATGAGGAAAGTTTGTAGGTTTTCTCCCTTGAAGTTTCCTTGATGATATATATCTTGGTTGATGCATGGATATCCATTTTTCAGTTGTGATATTTTTGCATATCATCTCATCTATGAAACTTCAACAAAATCTATATGGCATCATTTGACCAAGGGCGCATTTTACAAGGCATAAGCATTAAATGAAAGATTAATTAATGAGAGGGACACATATGATGAGGTGGCACTACCTAAGAGAAATTTTAGCCAGCCAAGGCTAAATGTTCTCACTAACTTTTATGTTTATGCAATAACCCTCTTGCAAACCTATTGATAAATAGTTTTATGTTTTATTGAACAATTTTCTTCTTGTTGGTACTTCGTTATTTTTTCAATTATATTAGTGACTTCTTACTATTCATTGTTCAAACATGGTCTAAATATTGGAAAGAGATGTATGATGCTTTGGTTGGGTTATATTACATTTCCAATGTCTCTAGAAAGATTCTCTTGAGAAACAAGAATTCAATGGTCCACATGAACAATGAAAATACAATGGTTAGTGATTTGACTAGGATCATAGAGTAGAGACTAGTTGGCTTCCATAGGGACAAAAGTGGAGGACAAGGAGTTGGTTCTCATTGCATTGAATGGATTTACTCCATCTTGAAATCCCTTTGTCCAAGGTGTTTTGCGTTTGTGAGAATTACCTGTTTATGATAATCTTTGGGATGTCTTTTTTGTAAAAATAGATCATGTTGAAATCCCATTCAACAAAGAAAAAAGTAAGTAGAAAATCTAGCCCTCTATGGGACAAGAAAGGGAAGCCTAGGGTTTCAACCCGAAAACCACACTACCAAGAGAAGAGTGTGGGAAGTGAATATTAATAGAGATAAATTCCTCACTACATTCCAACTCAAAGAGGATAAGATGTCCAAGGAATGATAAGAGTCCATTGAATACCACTACATGGACCAAACTAAAAATTTAGTTGTTTGTTGGAGAATGCTTACCAATTGAAAATTCATTAGGTTGAGTTCTACACATTTTGAGAAAGTTATACAAGGACATTATATGTATTGATGGGAAATTCCTTGAATTGGAACTCTAATTTAAATCCTAAACTGACCTCAAGTCGATTTTTTGTGGTTTCCTTTAACATAACATGTATATGTGAGGTAATTGATCTGGAAATAAGCATTGTAAACATAATCATCCTATCATGTTCACCAAATAATAGTGAAGAAGAATTTATTTTCAGAACTACATCCAGAGCATAAGTCTTGAAGCCAAGAGCTGGTGTCATGTGAATAGTACCTTATATTGTTTTACAATTTGGGTTTGCCACAATGCAGTTTGATTTTTTATTGTACATAGAGATAAACATGCACCCAATTGGGCTTCAAGTTTAGTTAAGTCTTAGGGCCCAACCAATTCTAATTTATTTAAAATTTTCAATTTAATAGAGTGGAGACCTTGGTCATGATGAAATCCATCAATAATATCTATTCTATCATATCTCACATGGGTATTTAGTCAATTGCATAATTATCACGGTCACATTCCTACAATGTCTCAATGAAAATGGGTGGCAGGGTTGTTTTGACATTTTGGCATGCATTTTTGTTTGGCAAAAAGAACCTCTTTCCCTTGATTTCCGCTTCTATTCTTTTCCAAATATTTCTAAAAGTCCCTAGGGATATGAGAAATGTTGTATTTAGATGACATTGAAATCAAAGGAAAGAGGTCAGGAAGTCAAGAGATAGAAGAAAGAGGTCATACCATTTCCCTCGGCCGTGTGCCCTCCTACAGTGCAAAAGCGTGTTCCCTCCTCCTATGCAAATCTTGTGCCCTAGCCTCTGCAAATCGTGTTCCCTCCTCCTCACCTGTCCATTGTGCCTGGCCACTGGGGTGTGTGCCCTTCTTCTCCTCACCGTCGTGTGCCCCTCCTTCTTCGTCCTCCAGGTCATCCTCCAAATGTAACCCACGTTATCCGTCTCTATCTTGAGTGATAATGGGTCAATTTGTGGTGTGCACATGTGGACTAGGGAGTGATAATGGTTGTGGGTGTGTGTGTGCACTGCAATAGGCCAGCGATTTTTAGCTGAATTTAAATTTTTTTTGGTTTAAAATTTCATTTTAATATATATAATATATAATATGTATTATATATATAATATATAATATATTATATATAAAATATAATATATATTATATATTATAATATATTATTTATTAAGGAGCCTCCTTGGTATTTTTACGTGTGAAGGTGCATGGCTTAGAAAACAATTCAAGAGAGGCACATAAGTGATGACCTTAAGTAGGCACATAAGAAACACACATAAGTGATAGGTTTAAGTTCATAAGATGACAAAACCACCATTTTTTTTAGTGGGAATTCTCCCCAAAATCCGTTAGGAATATTGTCAGAAGTCATGGTTCCCCATTATTGATAGGAACATTAATCGTAGAACATTGTCATCAACGGTTTTGACACATTTTAAGTTTACCCAAATCATCATTTTAAGTCTATACACCTAAAGGGGAAGGGTGGGTTTTAGGGTTTAATTGAAACAAGAGTGGGAAAGTATGAATTAATTGAAGTCCCTAGTTTCCTTTTGAAATTAACCTACACAGATTTTTTTAACAAATGAATTAGTTAGGAGTTACTAGTTTCCTTGATGGTCAGCGGTAAAGCTTGATGGTCTAAATGGCAGGTAGAGAGGAGGGGCAACTAAGCTCATCAATAGGACGTACCCAGTACGGAGTGTCTCCTCTTGTGGAGGGACCCGGGATGTATTGATGAGTGCATTCAAGAGGATTGTGTCTGGTGATTCATGCATCCTCTTTATGGAGGGGCCGACTGGGATGTCTTAAGGATCTCCTCCAAGGAGGTACTCGATTGCTAGACCATCCTCTTTGTGGATGGAGCCAGGATCTCTTGAGGAGGACAAATTTCCATTATAGTGAACCCCCTAAAGGGGAGGGGAAGGGGTGGGGTATGTATCTTTTATCTCACCCGACCTAAGAAGGGCGAGGAAGGAAAGGCCGAAAGGTTGAAAAGGAATGTTGACACATACCTAAAGGGGAAGGGTGGGGGGTATGTGTATTTTCACCCTAAGGTTGACTTTGAGTTACTTTCAGTGACATCTGACAGGGCATGCCCAGGGGGAATCGGGTTCCTAACTACATGACAAGTGTTTGAGGGCATGGGGAAGGCTATTTGAGGGATACTTGAGGGCATGGGGAAAGGATATTTGATGGCATGGGGAAATGATATTTGAGGGGCTATTTGAGGGGCATGGGAAGGAGGAAAGGAGAAAGACGGCAGGCATTTTAACACACCTAAAGGGGGAAGGGTGGGGTTTAGGGGTTAATTGAAACAAGAGTTGGAAAATATGAATTAATTGTCAGCCATTTACCCTAACCCTTAGTTCTAGACACCTAATTCCCTACACCTTAAACCTTAAGACTAAATCTTTAACCTCTACATGGATAATAACCAAATAATAATCACAATCTAGACATTACTCACCCCCTCTTACTTCTTGGAGAAGGGTTTTTGGCAACATACAAGCATGATACGAAAGAACTCACAAGAAGATACATCAATGAACTAGAAACGAACATAATGATATCCAAATATACTCTTATGCAATGTTTTTTGGAACAGGACCAAAGAATGTAAGCATTGAATATGTAATCAAGTTTGATGATTAAAAAATTTGTGATTTATGTGGAATGAACTAATGAAAATTTGTTTTTGTTCAATTCATTGTTGTGCATATGTTCTTATGGGTTTAACACAACACTTATCTAAAAAGTGAAGAAATTCCATAATTAAAGGACCATTGGGGAGACATTTATGGTTGGGTTGGAAATGAGGTTGACATGAATGAAATAAATATTTGAACCTAAAATGCATTTTAGGCCTACCAACATGTTTTGAAGGTGTTTTAAAAGCATAAGAATAAATATATTTCTATTTTGGAGAAGTATGTGTCCTCTAAATTGTTGGAATGTAGCCATGTTATTTATAATCAAAAGAGTTAAGAGGTTTAATTATTTGGAGAATTATGTTATAGAGAAATGAAAGAAGTTGATCACGTCATGAGTTAATCTTTGGAGAAATATAAAATTTGATCTTCAAAAAATTTTGAAGGAGATGATATTGGTTGAGGTGAGGAAATAAACAAGCTGGCATTGTGTATGAATAATAATATATCCACCTTAATAGACCCTTAAGAGTGAATGTAACTAATGAATTCAATTGAGAGGATAAATGCCTCTACTATTGAAGTGATAAACAATGCATTGAGGGAAATCAAGCGACATCAATGTCAAGGGGTATGTATATTTTACATGACCCTAAGAAGAGGCGAGGAAGGAAAGAAAAAGGATGGAAGGAATGTTGACACACACCTAAAGGGGAAGGGTGGGGTATGTGTATTTTAACCCTAAAAAGGTTGACTTTGAGTTACTGAGTGACATCGACAAGGCATACTTGAGGGAATCAGGGTTCTGACTTCATGATGATGTTAATTGAGGGGCATGGGAAGGCTATTTAGAGACTACTTTGAGGGCATGAGAAAGGCTATTTAGGGATATTTGAGGGCAGAGGAGAGAGGGAGAAGGCATTTCTTACACCTAAAGGGAAGAATTAGGACTTAGGGGTTTAATTGAAACAAGAGTTGTAAAGTATGAATTAATTGAATTCCCTTATGAAATAAGAGTTGAAAAGTATGAATTAATTGAATTAAGTGGGGTTTAGGTTTTAACACATATCTCCCTTATGAAAAAGAGTTGGAAAGTATGAATTAATTGAAGTCCCTAGTTTCTTTTTGAAATTAACCTACACAATTTTTAACAAATGTTTCATAACAATTGATGATGGACATAACTATCGTTGGTATGATTAAGTGTCCTTTATATTCTCTTTGTTTTGAGAATAGTTCATTCTACTAAACAGGGGCAACCAATTGAAGGTGGAAGCTCTAATTATACCTCCCCACCCCTCACATCACTCTCAATTTCCCCATATTATTACCCTGGTGATTATAAATAGCATGTATCATATACTATATTATACAATATAAAACATATAAAGATCATATAAAGATATGACACCTCTTCTTTTCAACATGAATTAAATATCAGTCATCTTCTTCTTCATCAGAGTCCTCTACTGCCATGTCGAGGAGTTTAGTTTGAGAATCGATATTGGTGAAAGGCTCATCCTATCAACATCATCATCAGCGTCATTTTCACTACTATAGTTACCGATATCGTCAATGAGATTGTCATCTCCTACATTTGGATGATCCAACTTCTTTACAAACTTCTTCGCCTAACACATCGACTACATGAGCCACACACTCCTGATATTCATAATCATGATCTTCTTCCTCATTATTATCTTCATCCTGACTATGATTGGCACTACTTGGTCTTCCTCTTGGATCATATCTAACAATGTGACCAAGCTTGCTTTACTAAATTTCTGAGTAAAATACTTTCGTACATTGAATTGGAAGAACATAAGGATCTGTAGTTGGTTCAAATGCCCTTGTATTATTCATGGTAAATCCATTATCATACTCCAATAATAGTTTTTTCAAGATCATGTTCATGCATCATGCTTTGTACCCATTTAACCTCAAACAAAACTATTTTAAAGGAATTAAAAATCACACTCAGTTATATCCTCCAAATGGCCATAGTACCTATTCTCAATTTCTTATGGATTTCTATCACTTCTAGAGAAATGTTGGTGACCTTAAACATTCTGATTTATCCCACAATGCAGGGGAGACAATCTTATCATCCAACATTTTGATACAAATTCTGACCATTACACCACATAGCCTTGTGATGTTTCAAGCATAGCAACATGGACAACAAGTAAAAATAAATTTTAGTGTAATCCCTCATATGGGACTTACTAAATATATATTTCAATAATTAAATGAAGCCAAAATGCATTGAAAATTGGGAAAAAACTAGAAAATGTGGGTAACAAATTTAACTTGTCTGTTTATCTTTTAAAACCAAAGGCTAAATCAACTTCCATGATGTAAGATTAGGAAGTGTCTCGATGATGATGCGTTGTTTTAATCATCTCTTACTCACCCTTCCCATGATAACCTACCAAAATATTCTTTTAGTATATTCTATCCAATGCTCCATCCAATCAAGGTTGTTTTGCAATGTATAAATGTAAAAGCATCCCACTCTCGAGCAACTATATGATAACATAACAATTTAATATGTTAATTAGTTATTTGTTAATAAATATAAGAATAATTTAATAGATGTGTAATATAGTGATCTACGTCAACATCTAATAATTACCTTTCTGAGTCCTCATTTACCTTTCCCCAATAGCACCTCCCTTCAAATTTGTTGATGGAGTGAGATGCCAAATACAAAGGCACTTACCTTATTTTCTGCTAATTTAGGTGATATTGACTATACACCATGCATGGATGTACCATAGAACCCTCCAGACGTTCTCTTTGTCTAACAAAATCCTTGAGTGACTTCAGCTTCTTCTCCACCATCCACATCGACATTGTGTGTTTTGGTCCACATAATTCAATCTCTCCAACTTGGTGTATAGGGTAGTGTTCTTGTGCATTGAAAAATGTTGGAGGTAGATATTGTTGCATTTGACACATTAGTGGAATTTCTCTCTTCAATACCTTATATCTTCTTTATGGATTTCTTTTTGATGATAGCCACCTACAGGAAATGTCAATGTAATTGAGGGAATCAAGGCATACATACATTTGTAGATAAAAGATAATATGTCAATAGGTTCAATACAAATAACATAAAAAAGTACATTTTCCTTATAAAACAATACTTACCTCATGTATTTGCAAATTACATAAATAATTTTGTTTATGTTGTTGTCAAAGTCGTCTAGGAGAGATAAAGGTAGAACTATCGTAACAAAAAACAAATAGTATTTGTTTTAAAAAATCTTGATACCAATAAGAAAATATATTATAACCTACTAATTACCTTAATGAATGTATGCAGGTCATGTGTTTTAACCACAAAGTCTGCTTTTTAGTTAAGATATTTTTTATGTTTAAAGAGCCAGGAAACCTAATTTTTAGAATGACCTCTTTTACAATATTTCTATTGCTCTATCAATAACCAAGGAAAACTAGTATTATGTTTGTGGGACCATTGCCATTAAATTAATAATAACACTTTGCAAGGTGTGATTAGCTTCTCGGATGTCACAACAAATCTTTCCAATTCTCTCTTGGGATCCTTCCATCTAATGGTATGAATTTTGGTATGTTCTTCCCGATATGCATTGTATCAAACAAATGAACTATTTGTAGCGATTGCTTGTAGTATGGAAATCCCTACTTGAATTACATCGGGTAATTTTCACATTCATTGGAAGCCATTACGTTTCATAGCGACATTCTGGAAACATCAACAAATTGAAATTAACACTAATTAATGGGACAAAATGGGTGCAATACTAATGGAAATTAACCAAAGATTTATAATGGGTCATACATAAAATGAATTTGTGTACATTGGCAGTTCTAATAATATATTCCAACTTCCATAGGCGAGTGTCATTCTTTGTGTTTTTTTTCCATTTCTTCTTTACCATTCAACTTTGCTTTTGTACATTATTTAAAATGCTATGGTTTTTAGGGAGGAGATGCCTATACTCATCAAACACTTGCTTTGCTAAAATCCTTGAATGACAACAGTTTATCCTCGGACCACAAACTAGGCATGCAAATTACCCTTTGTTTGAAGACCTACAAGATATATGAATAAATGTAGCATCAAATTAGAGTTACAAATTAAAATAATGCATGACTTTTAAAAGGTATATAATATTAAATCATAAAATAAGTAACAATATACCACAAAAATGTGTTAACCAGGGAGAATCATGAATTGTCCATGAGAGTATTCCATGGAATTGAAATGCGTCTTTGTCCTATTGGTCTGAGATGTCATACATAGTAAGCCTTAACCCATAATAATAACTTTCGCTGATAGAGAGGAAGCTCAATATATCGTTTATATATTTAACACAGGTACCTACCTAATTGGTTCAATACAATGCATGATTAATTTGACTTATATAGATGTAGAAGTGATATATAAAATAAATAATTTGCAGCTTCTGCGAGACAACAAAATGAAATATTTTGTCATTCTTTAAAAGAAAATAAAGATAATTAAATACATAGACAATCATTGCCAACATTGTGCTCTCTCTCTTAATCGACATCCAAAGAGGAAGGTTATTTTTTTGCCAGCAAAAAGCGAGCCGACAACGGCGAGTACATTAGAGCGAAGCTCTAAATGGATTGACATCATCAGCTGCCAACAAAGTCTAACATTACAAGGTTCTTCTTTAAAAATTGGCCACTTTCTTCAATGTAGTTCAATCTGGAGAACCATGCAGAGCATTGAAGAACTTATCGTCTTGACTTCTATTTCGCTACATGGAAATCCATAAAAGCGTACTTTATAGCAGAACTGTAGATTGAAAGCACATTGGTGCCTTGAATATAGCAGAGGAACTTGTGGGAGACACCTTCTTTGGCTTGCTCGGTTAGATATCTACTTATTTGACATTGTGAATTTCATTTTTCTAATGCATATTGTGTCCATAATATATGATATGATCATTGGAACATGCATCAATAGCACGATAGTCCATTCAATTTCTTTCATAATCATGGATATTTCTCGATATGTGCGTGGCAAAATGTTTGACGTCGGTAATAGAAATTCACTTAACAATATACAAAATTCTAAACGATAAGTCAATTTAAACAATATTGATCATCAATATATCATCCAATATACTAATTTACAAATTAGAAAACAATAGCAATCTAGGAATAAATTGAACCTTTTAAGTATTAGTGAACATGCAAGCATAAATAATTAACAAATTAAATACCTTAGTATGCCATGTGAGACTTATGTGTTTGATAAACCATTCAAAACCTTCATGTTCATCAACAACAATATAGCAAATAAAGATTTATTGTTGAGCCTTCATAAAGAGGTTGATGTGACTTCTATAGTAGAGGATCAACTTATCGACTATAAATCTGAGTTTGTCCTCATCCATTGGAACAAGCGTGTCTTGGATCAATCTATGTAACTCATATTCATGATTTGAATCACTTCGCGTTATATCCATCCTTATCATCATTAATAACTTGATCCAACAACTCCAATATTCTGATCTCGAAGTTCATCTCCATGTAAAGAGTAGTATTTACGCTAGTACTTGACAAATAACTCCTTGGAGGTGACACTTTGGGGGCATCGTCTAAATATTTAAAAAACAACATAGAAAGGTTGGTATGAAAATAAAATCCAATAAAGAGAAATTACTAAGAGTTATGCGTTATTAGGAGAATACATTAAATGTGGAATCCTCACCGAGGACTGTTCGCAGCCCCTTAATTTACTTCTATTGTTGCGTTGTTGTTGATAAAGTCTTCCTACTCCACAATCATGAGAAATAACGTTTCCATAACCCCACCGCCTCACAATGGCTCTTGAAAGCTGTCATTTTGGGTTACCGTTGATGATCCTTATTACCTTTCGTGGGCCATGCCCACCTGCATACAAACATTAGTTTTTTTATATTTTGGCTACTCCTTTTATTATGATATATTTATTATTTCGGTATTTTGTCTTTATAGTAGGACAGCATCTTTCTTGGAGGTGATCATGTCTGTGAAGGATCAGCATCTTTATAATAAGGTCATGTGTGTACAAATGTTTTTTTATATAATGACAACATATACACCTAACATAAGTTTAGGGTTTGGCTAGCATATCTTATTAGTCCCTTCTAAAGCAAGGAACATAGCAATCAATTACTATCATTTTACCGATTAGAGGGTTGAGTTTCAGAGAAATTCCATATCTTTATCAATGAAAAGAGAGATTATAGCTACAATCGAATGGAAAAGGGTATGTGGATACCATAAACCAAGAATATTATGGAATCCACATAACCTATAGAATATATAACTATCCAAAAACCAAGGGTATGAAATATGGTACTACACATATTATATAAATATATTATAGAAAAAATAAAGCTAAATGCAATTTGGACATTTGAAAAAGAAAATTACAGTTTAAATGGGGTACATCGTAAAAAACAAATACAGCACAGTTCAAAAATCATTTATAGAACTGCTGGTTTGTTCCATGGGTGGGTGGAAAATGTTGTTGCTACGGTGCAAGAGCTTTGAGAATGAGCTTTTAATAACAACAACCCAAAAATATTGTAGGGAGAAGACATTTGTACACATATGACCTTATTATAAAGATGCTATCTATGTCGTCATGATGTTGATCCTCTACACATATGATCACCTTATTATAAAGATGTTGACCTTATTATAAAGATGTAGGTCACAGTAAATAAACATATCATAATCAAAAGGAGTATCCAAAATATAAAAAATTGACAACTTAATGCTTGGTATGGTGTAGGTAAGACAATTACTTGTTAGGACAAGGATTTGTCACAATGAACAAAAATGACAGGAATCTTGCTCGGTCAAGAGCGGCATTAGAGGCGAGGGGTGATGGAAAATGTTATTTCTCTTGCTATGATTGCAGAGGCTTGCAAAATAGAAGACTTTTAATAACAACAACCCAAAAACATTGTAGGGAGAAGGGGCACACCGAAGGGGGTTATGAATATCATCCCTTGGTAAGAGGATTCAATATTTAATGTATTCTCTGTAATAATTAGTATGTCATGAATTTTAGTAATATTTCTTATCATGATTTTTGTATTTTCTATACACACTAACTTTCTATGTTTTTTTTTAAATATATAGATGATGCCCCCAAAGTGTCGACCTCCAAAGAGTTATTTGTCAAGTACTAGTAGAAATACTACTTTACATGGAGATGAACTTCGAGATCAAAATATTGAAGCTGTTGATCAAGTTATTAATGATGATATGGATGGAGATAATGTTAGTGATTAAAATCAGGAAGATGAGATACATAGATTGATCCAAGGCACGTTTTCTCCAATGGATGAGGACAACCAGGATGATAGTCATGATGTTGATCCTCTACTCGAGAACTCACATCAACCTCTTTATGAAGGCTCAACAATAAATCTTTTATCTGCTATATTGTTGTTGGTGAACCTGAAGGTTTTGAATGGTTTATCAAACACATGTCTCACACATATACTAAGGTATTTAATTTGTTAATTATTTATGCTCACATGTTCACAAATACTTAAAAGGTTCAATTTATTCCTATATTTCTATTGTTTTCTAATTTGTAAATTAGTATATTGGATGATATATTGATGATCAATATTTTTTTGCATTGAGTTATTGTTTAGAATTTTGTAGATTGTTAGGTGATGTTCTAGTACCGACGTCAAATATTTTTCCATGCACATATCGAGAAATATCTGTGATTATGAAAGAAATTGGAATGGACTATTAGGCTATTGATGCATGTCCTAATGATCATATCATATATTATGGACAAAATGCATTAGAAAATGAATTCCCACAATGTCAAATAAGTAGATATCGAACCGATAAATCATCAAAGAAGGTGTCTTGCAAAGTTCTTCATTATATTCCGATAATTCCATGTTTTCAGTGGTTGTTTAGGTGCCAAAGTATAGCACATTTTATGGATTTCCATGCAAAGAATAGAAATTGAGACGATGTTCTTCGAATGCTTGCAGATGGTTCTGCATTGAACGACATTGAAGAAAAGTGGCCAATTTTTAAAGAATAACCTCGTAATGTTAGAATTTCATTGGCAGCTGATGGTGTCAATCCATTTGGAGAGATTCATTCTACGTACTCAGTGTGGCCTATTTTTGTTATAAACAATAATCTTCCTCCTTGGATGTCGATCAAGAGAGAGCACACAATGTTGGAAATGATTGTTCCAGGTATTTAATTATCTTTTATTTGCTTTAAATCATGACAAAATATTTCATTTCTTTGTTTCGTGCATGGTAATTATTTCTTTTATATATCACGACATCTAGATAAGTATAA